>CAUYLG010002088.1:0-153177 GCA_963573385.1 Cacajao melanocephalus | reverse complement strand
GAAGCATTTTGAGGTCTTTAAGAAAAAACAGTTTTCCAACCCAAAAATAGGGAGGAAGTTTGGGTGTGTTGGTTCATGTCTGTAATCCCAGCACTGTGGGAGGTTGAGTCAAGCAGATCACCTCAGGTCAGGAGTTCAAGACCAGCCTGGCCAACATGGTGAAGCCCTGTCTCTACGAACATACAAATATTAGCTTCCGTGATGGCAGGTGCCTGTAATCCCAGCTACTTGGGAGGCTGAGGAGGGAGAATTACTTAAACCTGGGAGGCGGAGGTTGCAGTGAGCCAAAATCGCGCCACTGCACTCCAGCCTGGGCAACAGAGCTGGACTCTGTCTTGCAAACGGAAAACAAAAATAAAAACAAAACCCAACAACAACAACCAAAAATAAAAAAGAGAGGAGGAAGCCCTTTTCCTCCCTTGTCTCTCCAGTTTGGCTGCAGTCATGTGAGACTGTGATACCTGGAGCTGGTGTGGCCTTTTGCCCTCATAATGAAGTGAACAGGTCGAAGATGGAGGAAAGAAATGCATACAGATAGAATTCCAGGGATGATTTGTTGAATCCATGTTTTCATTCCAGGACCAACTCTGGCTGTGGCCCCCAGTAAACTTCCTATTACAGAAAGCAGGGCAAGATCAAAAAAGGCCAAGTGCCACGGTCAAGTAACACCTAAGAGGAAAAGCAAATGTAACGAAAGCGTTAGTCCCTAATATCCTCCCTCCTGCAGATGACAGAGTACCAAATGGATTAGATGCTTAAATGGACTAGATGATGATTAATGGATTAACTGCAGATAACTGAACTCCAAGTGACCCTTGTTGAGAAATAGCTAGCCTTCAGTGGAAGCCTCAATTTCTTCATCTGTAAAACAGAGGCGATAAGAGAACCATCTAAAGGGCTTGCTATAAGGATGAAATAGTACATAGATTTGGAGCACCAGCACAGAGTCTGGTATACAGTAAATGCTCACAATGATAGGTGAAGATTATTATTCTTCTTTCATAATTTTTTTTTGTAAATTCACATTTCCTGAATGATTTTGACTTTCTTAAAGAGTACCCCATGCTGGCATGAATCAGAATTTGCATGGACATTGCATAGAGGATTGAATGAGATATTCTTCTAAGCAGCTTTTTTCAACCAAACCACATGTGGTGATTATTAGCATGTTGAGAAATTAATTTACTGCCAAGTAGTAAAGAAGAGAATGGGTCAGACTAGGCAATATTGGACTGCATCCCATGTGGTAAGGATAAACATTGTCTTATGAAAGTTTTCTGTTTTGTGTGTTTATACGTGTGTGTTAGCTTGTAATTGTAAAATGTATTTCTGATTATGGAATGAGTTAAAAAAATTCCTTTTGAGAGAGAATGCTCTAAGGTTTCTTGCAACTGCAGCTTCTGTGGTTGTTCTCAGATGGTATGGCTCATTTCAGCCATGTTACATAACACTGCTACCTTGCTGACTCATGGTCAGCAGGCAGTGGCCTGGTTGACTGGGTTTTTCTCTTCACCACTGCTCTGTGTTTTCTTTACCAGTCCTGTTTCATTATTATAGAGAACTAAGGAAGGTGAGCATCTTCTATAAAAGGAACTCATTACCCATCAAATTAAAATGGAAACTAAACTGGTATCTTGAGAGGTCTCAGGTGGGCTTTCATCCCAGTCCACAGGACAGTAGAGTCATAGCCTAGAAGGCAAATGGTCCGTATCTTATGAGCAGAGTTACTCTGCAGGTTTTGCAGTTATAGGATGGATTTCTCCATAGGCATAATGAGCCCTTCTCATTTCCTCTTTTAATTGCAGCCTGTACTATTGACATTGGGGACTGTGAAATGGGAATTTGGGCAGCAGATTTTTAGTGGGAAAAATACCCAACTTTTATTTGACCTTCTCTTTTTTTCTGGTCACTTAAGAAGAAAAAGAAAACTGAGAGAAATATGTAAAATGCATATATATAGATACATAGAGATATTTATGTAGCACCTGCTCTATTTTTGACACCATCCCATTGCCTACAATAGACGATTGCCTAAGTGCTGTAAGTGGTGCTGGGGAGGAAGACAGGATTAGAATCACAGACTTTGTTTAGAGTTCCTACTCTGTTCACTACTTGTGTGAACCTGGACAAATCACTGATTTATTCTGAGCTTTGGTCAGTAATGAAAGCTGCATTTTAGCAATTACCTGCCTACCGATGTCAATGCTAAACCTGAAAGCTACCGTGAAAGGTAGTTGAATATGTTAAGAGACAGTTTAAGGCTATGTCACTAGTCAGAACCAGAATCTAGAGTCGAATGTAAATCTCCTTTGTCCTAAAGCCCACAGTTTTTCCATTATATTTCTAGGTTTTCCTTAAAATGGAGATTAAGATAAAAATGCTTGTCAACTCCCAAGGTTGTCTTAAGGTTAAAACCAGCTAAAATAAATGTAAAATTTTGAACATTGCCAGTTACTGTGATTATGGCCATTATTATTTTTGGGAGCATGAATAAACCCATATGTACTTATTGTTACAGCAACTCTTATTACATGCATAGTTTTATTAATGTTTATTTATGTGCTGTTTCCTGGCCTAGACTGTGAGAGTCTTGAGAGAAGGGATCGTGACCTATTTGATTGTGTACTGTTAGTAACTTACACAATGTTTTTCATGTAGTTAAGTGCTCAATATTTGGTCTATTGCAGTAAAAATATTCATAATTTCCACTCTACAGAAAATTTCTATATTTAGAGCCATATATGTGTTTTCAGAATTCATCTTTTAAATTGCAAAAAGTTAAAAAGAGGTTGGCAAAATATGTATCAACATAATGATAGAGATTATAGATAAATTATCTTTTTTCTTTTTTTAAGATTTTCTATTTTTGTTTCATAACTATCTTTTAAAAATATTTTCTAATTTTCCCTAATATACATGTTTTATTTATGCAATTAATATTTTTGGTTGTTTTAAAACAAATTCAGTAGGAGGAGTAACATATTGATCAACTGAAAATGAGACACATTAAAAGAATTATTTTGTCAGATAAGTTTTGAGGTCCTGAAATTTGAAAGGAATGGAATAGAAGGTAAACAAAGGAGAAGGCTTGCAACTTGTGTCTGAGTTGGGATAAGGAAGGGAAATTTCCTAGGCTGCCAGGCTTCTGTATGAATCATAGAATTTCATTTGTAGGGGATGGTTGAAGTTAACTCATGACACTACCTCAAGAAATTCTTTTCATGGTCTCTGATGGATAGTTGTATACCTTCTAAGTTAGTATTTCCAGGTATAAAAATACCAGCTACAGTGAAGAAAATCCTATTTCATTGTTAGTAAGGGAAGATTGTGGCAATGCTCCACAAGTAGAGTTAAACATCGTCTTTCTGAAGTATTGTCTATTGATCCCACTTAGGCTCAATGACAAAAAATAGATAGAATATTATTTCCACTTCCCTGAGTCTTAGCTACACCCCAATGAACACACTCTGTCTGTTAGGCACTCTTCAGATGTGCTGGCTCATAGCTCCCTCACTGTTTTGGTTGCTGATTTCTGCATGGAGACTTCATGGTGATGATGAAGGTATAGGCTTTGGAGGCACACAGATCCAAGTTCTAACCTGTCCTGAATCCCCTATGAGCTGTGTTAAAGCAATAGTAAGAAGTACAGTAATAATAAAGGAGAATGATGATGGTAATGACAACAGCTGACATTTTGGGGTGCTTCCTTTGAAACAGGTACTGATCAATGGACTTAAAAAATGTTATTTTTAATTGACACATAATAATTGAGGTAGCCATACTCCCGTGTTCCCTGTAGCATTATTCACAGTAGGCAAGGTCGGGAAGCAACGTAAGTGTTCATCAAGGGATCAACTGATAAAGAAAATGTGATATAAAAACAATGAAACACTATGCGGCCTTCAAAAAGAAGGCAATCTTATGACTTGTGACAACATGGGTGAACCTAGAGGACATTATGCTAAGTGGAATAAGCAATAGGCTTTATATGCAAAATCTCATTTCATTCTCAAACTCTAAAAATATGAGGCTAGCAGTAGTAACCCATATGGAGTTGGGATGTGGTTTAAATAATATGTGTAAGAAGTGCTTAGAATATGAGTACAAGAATATAACGAGCACTTCATAAATATATAATAATAACAATAACGATGGCACCCACGAAGGACCATTATATCCTAAGTGGGGTCACTTCTGCAGACGGCAGGCGGATGGCAACTCCCCTGTCTGTACAGCATAGTAGTATTCATTGGTGGGAATGGGAATGGAAAATCATTGACAGTAAATGGGGCAGATAAGAAATAAAAGGGCAGAGTCATGATTCCAGATCAAGTTGATCTGTGTAGCCATTTTGTCTGGAGCCAAGGATCTGAAATTGAGTATTTTAATTAATGACTACATTAAAAAAAATTTTTTTTCAGGATCATATTTTGGGTGCGGGTATGTGTAGGAGGGTCCTCAAAAATGTCTTCTGGTAGTATATTTAAAGGATTAAGAGCATAAACACTGTGAAATACTACACAGCCATAATAACGAATGAAATCATTTTGCAGCATCCGCATCATGGATGGAACTGGAGGTCATCATCCTAAGTGAAATAACTCAGAAACAGAAAGCCCAATGCCACATGTTCTCACTTATAAGTGAGAGCTGAACAATGGGTTCACATGGGCCTACAGAAGGAAGAAGACACTGGGAACTCCAAAAGGGGGAAGGTTGGGAAAAAATATACAGAATATTATTTCTGTACATTATAATATTTCCGTATACTGTAACATTATTATTTCTGTATACTGAGCTTAGGTACAATGCTCACTATTCAGATGATGGGTATCCTAGAAGCCCAAACTCACTGTTATGCAATATAGCCATGTAGCAAACCTGCACATGAAACTCAGAAATCTAGTAAACAGTGAAAAGGAGTATAAGCTCTAGAGTCAAATTACCTCTGTTCAGAACCTGCCTCCAGAGTGTACCACCAGTTCATCCATCTGGCCAGCTTTCTTAGCCTGTCTATGTCTTAGTTTTCTCATCTATAAAATGGTGATAATAATCCTATGGACCTTACTCAGTTATTTTGAAGCTTTAATGAGTATTAATAGGTATAAAAATCCCAGAAGACAGTATGAAAAATGCTGGTTATTTTTACTTTCTTGTGGAATAAGGAAGAAACAAGATCAGAATTATTCTTCTTGGACCAGCTAGCTCTTTGAAGGAAGCCTTAGCATCACACACACACACACACACACACACACACACACGCTCACACACACACACATACCCTCCAGTCTCTAAGCTCTAGAACAGAGACTTCCTTTGAAGGTGTCATGTCCAAGCTATCCTTGGCCTTGCTGCACTGGGGACTGTTCATTATGAAATCGCCTCTCACTGCAGGAAATCAGAATGCAGCAATATTGAAATGCCTGTGTGAGAAAGAACATAAAGTGGAGGTGAGAGGCAGAGCCCTGGCGAAAATTCACACGCTGGCTCATAAGCAGAATGCAGCCCTTTCGACTATCTTATTAAGAAATGTTTCATAGACAGCCCGGATTAGATTAGTGGAAATGTTAATTTATCTTCTAATACTATAGTCTGATTCTCTGTGTGTGTGAAAGATACATTTTGCTTAAATCTATTTTCAAATAAATCCTCACAATATTGTTCAAGGTAATTGATGGTGGAGGTATAGGGCATTTCTCAGTAATGCACAAACAAAGCCAAACTCAAATCATGTAAATTGCTTCATTCGTAGGGATAACACTAAATTGCTTGGCAAGGCAGGGAGTCAAAGAAAACAGAAAAGATCCAGAGGGAGCAGTGGAAGAATGACGACTGCATTTTTCTTATTATTTCTGCATCTGTCAAAATGGAATGTGCCCCCTCCTATTTTATATTCTTAACTCTATATACAATGCAATCAATGGCATTATAAATAAGTTTATTTTTGTTATGGGTATGAGACTGCTCAGGAAATGGAATAGAAAATTACTTTCTAGTCTAGCCTCAAAATCAATTTTTTCCAAATTATTTCTTTTTACAACACTTCTATTTGTCTCTCAGAATTTTTTTTTCATTTGCCATCACCCCTCCCTCTGTTAAGGTGCTCCACTTTGTCCCTTTGTCCTTGTAATCTGTATTATAAAATCAAGCCTGTAATTATGCATTGTTATTTTTCTCATCTAGACTGTAAGATTCTGGAAGGCCACCTTCTGAAAAAATACCATTTGACCTAACAATCCCATCACTGGGTATTTACCCAAAGGATTATAAATCATCCTGTTATGAAGACACATGCACATGTATGTTTATTGTAGCACTGTTCACAATAGCAAAGTCTTGGAACCAACCCAAACGCCCATCAATGATAGACCGGATAAAGAAAATGTGACACATATATACCATGCAACACTATGCAGCCATCAAAAAGGATGAGTTCGTGTCCTTCTCAAGGACATGGATAAAGCTGGAAACCATCATTCTCAGAAAACTGACACAAGAACAGAAAAGCAAACACCGCATATTCTCACTCATAAATGGGTGCTGAACAGTAAGAACACAAGAACACAGGGAGGGGAACATCACACAACGGGGCCTGTCAGGAGGTGGGGGGCTAGGGGAGGGACAACGGTTGGGGGGTTAGGGGAGGGAAAGCTTTAGGAGAAATACTTAATGCAGGTGATGGGGTGATGGATGCAGCAAACCAGCATGGTACACATATATTTATGTAACAAACTTTCACGTTCTGCACATGTACCCCAGAACTTAAAGTATAAAAGAAAAAGATTCTGGAAGGCAAGGCTATTTCTTATACTTCTCTCTGCTTTATGGAATGTAGTACAATGTCAGCAACCCGAAAGTCATATAGGAAAATAAGGATCTCAAACTTTGGAAAACATTATCACACAGCAATACTGCACTGAGTGTCTATCGTGTGTCTGACACTGAGCTAAGTGCTTCCTGTCATTCAGTCTTCACCCACAGCAATTGCCCCAGTTGTCATGCTGGGAGGTTCCTTTCCCTTTCCTCATCCCAACCCAACTGTCCTTGAGCCAAGGCTGACTGGTTTAGTGAAAGAGAATGCCTTACTCCATTTGGAGTGCTAGAACAGAATGCTATAGACTGGGTGACTTACAAACAACAGAGATTTGTTTCTCATAGTCGTGGAGGCTGGAAGTCCAAGATCAAAGTGCAGGCAGATTTGGGTTAACTGGTGAGGGCCTGATTCCTTGTTTATAGATAGGGAATCTTTTTTCTGTGTTCCACATGGTAGAAGGAGCAAAGGGGCTCTCTGGGACCTCTTTTATAAGGGCACTAATGCTGTTGATGAGGCCTCCACCCTCATAACCCAATCACCTCCCAAAGGGCCCATATCCAAATACCATTACACTGGGGATTAGATTTAAGCAGATGAATTTGGGGTGGGGACATAAACATTCAGTCTGTTGCATACAGTAACCAAACCTGAGCCAGTCAGATGCTTCTTTGTAGAAATGTGAAGCTGGAGTAGAATGCACGTCCTGTGGTAGTGCCCTAGAAAGAAAGTTTCACAGGCTTCACCAGCTGGAGTTCCCTCTCCAGCCTGGACAGGAGACTGTCTCAAATTATGTGAGTTGCCTCAATTTTCCAGTAACCTCAACTCCAATTTTGGGGGATTGTTTGATATAAGCTGTTAAATTATTTGTCTCCAGTCCTCTGGCTAATGAGTAGAGGAAGAGGTCTGATAGACCCCAAGGCTCTTAATCTTTCCTATCACACACAGGGAACTTCTTATTTCAATCTCACAATAGACTCATAAAGTATAAACCCTACTCCTCTTCACTTTGCACTATAAGACACAGAAGTCCAGAGAGTTTGCTAAGTTTGACATCACAAGTGGTAGGTGATGGAACTGGTCTTGAACTAACTTCTAGCTTCTCACAGAGTCAGGGATTTTATTGACTCTCCACTATGTTCCAGGCTCTTTCAAGAAAATTTTTACAGATGAATCCAGAATTGCTTTCTATAAAAACTATTTGTTCTGTGCAGATCAATGCCATACCCTTCCCAGGGAAGCTGAACCATCGTTTTCCTCCACCCTGCTTTCTTGGTGGTCAGACCCAGGTAGCTAGGGCTCAGTGATGTGACTTTGAATAGAAAAGTTAGCTGGATCGATGTGGTTTCTGCCACCAGGAATTTGAAACTGGAAGCTAGAAACAAGCTGAAATGTCAGGAAGTGGACAGGGGGCAGTGAGATCATGTAAGTCCTATGCAGGGTTAGGTGATAAAGGAAGAGAAACTAGTGGTAAGAACATGGAGTCTTATGTCAGAGAGAGGAGAATGGAATCCTTGTGCAGAAGAAGCAGAAAAAGAGAGGCAGGGAGATACACACAGACATACAGACATAGTCTCACACACACACACACACACACACACACACACGCCTGTCTAAAATGGCCAACAGTCAGCATAGCAAGGGTATGATCAGTTAGAACAGGGCTCCTAAATGGGAGGACTGGTACCCGACCAGTACCTCAGCACCTGCACCATCTGGCATTATTCCAGCTGTTGTGTAGGAAAACCTGGAAGTCAATGAAGATCCTAGGGGAAGGATAGAAGGGTTGGGGCTAAGAGCCTGGGGTGGAATGGAACTTATTTATCAACTAGTTTGAGAGCTTTTCAATATTTAACAGCTTGTATGTTTTTGCTAGCAGAATATCAGGTCCATAAACATTTTCCCCTCCCTGCATACTAATTCACAGTGTGGCCCTCGAGAGAGAGTTGAAAAAAGTAGCTAATCTCTAGAGCGGTTTCCATCCCTGATAATGCTTTACTTCAAAGTCCCCTTTGTGTCCCATGCAAATTCTGATAGTAAATGTTGCTTTTAAAGTCTGGCCACCTTAGAAAGTAATAAATAAATAAATAAGCTGAAATGATAAGAGCTTATAAGTGGGATTTAATCATGAGTCTTGGAACTCCAGGATTCTTTCTGTAAAACCATGGTTATCTCAACGTGGAGCAAAGTCTGGAACAAGAGAGTCAGGTGATACCGTTTGTAATAAGAATCACAATCATTTCCCTGGATTGAAGCCCTTTGTGTTACTCCTCGACTTCTCAGAGCCCTGACTGGATCATTATCGTCAGTTTGTAGGGAGCTCAGCTACTGCATCCACCAATTGTGTCAGCAGACATAACTAAGTCATTTTGAATTGTGTTTTAAAGATTTCATGTGTGAAGTCTTTAGGTCTCTGGAACATTGTAGAATTTGGTTCAACCGGGACCCATAAGAATTTGTTGTTTTTTTGAGAATCCCTATGTGGAGACTCTTCTAAACTCTTGAGAGACTTAGGCTTTGGAGAGACTAAGCAGGCATGTGCCCATCCTGGAGATGGTCACAGCCCAGGAAATGAAGTCAAGGAGGAGGAGGAAGAACAAAAAAAAATGACTAAGTGTGTTATCACTTAGTCTATACATGAAATACTTACATACAGAAGGAAGTGTTTTAAGAATTTAATTTTTTTATTATTAATCTGTTAAATGTGTTATCACTTAATCCATTCATGAAACACATATCTACAAAAGGATGTGTTTCAAGAATTTTATTTTATTTTTTAGATGGTGTCTCACTCTGTTGCCCGAGCCGGAGTGCAGTGGCATGATCTCAGGTCATTGCTGCCTCCGCTTCCCAGGTTCAAGTGATTCTTGTGCCTGAGCCTCCCGAGTGGCTGGTATTACAGGCACCTGCCACCATGCCTGGCTAATTTTTGTGTTTGTATTAAAGATAGGGTTTTGCCATGTTGGCTAGGCTGGTCTTGAACTCCCAACTTCAAGTGATCTGCCTGCCTCTACCTCCCAAAGTGCTGGGATTACAGGGGTGAGCCACCGCGCCCGGCCTGTGCTTTAATAATTTTAGAATAGTCGCCCATTGGGAAGGTGGTCTGAGGAATATAAGTATGTGTGGAAATAAAAAAGAAATAAATTAAATACATCAATCAATTTTTAGAAAAAGAGAAAAAGAAAAATATATATTAATGAAAAACAAGCTATTTCACTCAAACTTTGCAGTTTATGAGAAACAGCAACAGAATAGCATTTAGTCTTCTGATTGCACAAAGCTTGTAACTTTCAGGACTAAATCTGAGACAGCTGAAGTCAGCACTGACGCCCGGAAATGGAAGCAGGGAAGGAGGGCCAGGGCAGCAGCAGAAATAAATGGGACTCAGAGGTGCCCTGCTCCTACTGGCTAAGGAGATAGATTCATCGACTTATGAGGGCAGACCAGCAGCCAGTTGATACCACACCCACATGGCATTGACACCTGTAAGTTATTTGCAATTTATTCATCATATTCAACATGTTCAGGCTTAAGGTCACAACTCATCCTATAAGCAGATTAGTTTATAGTGGTTTATTTGTGCTGCCATGAGCTTAAAGAACTCCTTTTGTGTCAACTGATGCTGAGGTCAATCCCATACAGCCTGATATCGGGGACGCCGGCCGTTCAGATATCTCATGATAAACCAGGACTTGAAATGAGCGGCAGAAAGGAATGAACACATGTTGAGTGTTTACTCTGTACCATCTCATTTATTTGTCAGAGAATAATGAGGTACTACTTTTCTCTTTCTCACATAGGGGACTTAAGACTAGCAAAGATGAATTAACTTGCCCAGCACCATAATGTTCATTAGCAAAGGTTCTAGGATATGAACAGAAGCCTATCTAACTTCACAACTCATGCCCTTCAACTTAACCCCACAGATTTACCATTGCCCACCTTGTACAACTTACATTCCCAGAATTTTTGTTCACCAGTATTATGATTTCTTCACTAATTTCAGCGCACCCTGGACTACAGCTATGGATAATTTTATATATTTCTTTGAATCAGTGCTTCTCAAACACAGCTCCCTCACTCCTGCAGCTGTGGCTTTGTTTGGGTAAGCAGCCTGGTCATTATTACCTCATCACTTATTTCTCTCCACTCATTTAAATCTTCAAAACTCAATCACGGTCTCATCTGTTTTCCTTACTACTGCCCCGCAACCTCAAGCCTCCCTGCATCCTTTGGATCAGTTGGCAGTCCCAAGCATATATTTTTGCAACTATTTATGTCCTGCTTCAAAATATCCCCTAATTATTTACACTTGTAAGTTTCATCTGTTCAATTACATGCACATGGATTCCCTGATAGCCTTGTTGATTGCTCTTTAACAAACCCTAAGATAGTTCAGGATGTGGCTAAGAACATCATCTTTCTCTACTCTCCTTCCGCTTTTCTTCTCTATCTCAGTGAGTGGCACTCCCAAACTCCGGTTGCCAAAGCGACAGCCCAAAGTCATCATTGGGCCCTCCCATTTCCACATGGGCCCACATTTAATCAGTTACCAAGCCCCATCAGTTCCATCTTCGTACCTTTCTGTCCTTACTGCTGTTCTTTGGATTTAGGTCACCATCACGGTCACTGGACTGATGCAACAGCCTCCTAACTGGTTTTCCTGTGCTAGCTTGCTCTCTCCAATGTGTGGTTCATACTGCAGACAAATTGATATTTTTTATTTTTATAAAATGGTGATTTGATAATGTCCCTCCATCGTTGGCTCCCATTGCCTTGGGATCACTGTCCTTAGAAGATCATTATCTTCAGGGATCTTCAGTGAGGAAGATTATGAAGACTAGAAGGGAAGAGGCAGGTAACTTGCTGCCCAGGCTCCTAGGTCAAATGAGAATAGGCAAAGACCTGCAGGTAACTGTTTGATTTTTAGCCCAGCTGGCCGTGTAGGAAGACATCAGATACTGAAGGCAGAAGCTGTTTTCAGATGCAGTGGGTACATTTGGTAGGAGCTTCTGGGGTCCTTCCCTGGGAAAGTGAATGCAAGAGAAAGGGAATAAGGAGACAAGGGTCTCCCTCAGACGTTCTCACCTGGGCTGGCTTCATACTTGCTGTCCTTTCTGCCTTGGATTCCTTTTCCTCAACTACCTGCATTATTGCTTTCTCATTTCCTTATGAGAGACTATTTCTGACCATCTTATGTGACATAACCAACCTCTCCAACATGACCCCCCCCATGCCTTTTGTCCTGCTTTTGCTTTCTTGCCCTACATTTATTCCCTATTTGTCATTCCATATATTTACTTGTCATATCCCTTATTCTAGAATGGTCTGGAAGTTTCTACTCTGTGCTTTCAAATTTATTCTGTATGGTAAATGCTGGTTAATTTTCTGTCCCTCTCTATCACTCTAGACTGTGAGTTTTTAAGGGCAGAAACTTTACTTCTATAAAGGATATAGTTCACTGCTATGTTCTTGGGAGTAGCTGTCATTACAATTGACCCTAGAACAATGCAGGAGTTAGGACTGCTGACCCTCCCCGCAGTCGACAATTTGTGTATAACTTTTGACTGTCCCCAAACTTAACTACTACTAGCCTACTGTTGACTGGAAGCCTCACCACTAACACAAAGTCAATTAACACATATTTTGCATGCTGTATGTATTGTATACTGCATTCTTACAATAGAGTAAACTAGAGAAAAGACAATGTTATTAAGAAAATCATAAGGAAGAGAAAATCTGTTTCCCAGTTTTTAAGTGGAAGTGGATCATAATGAAGGTCTTCATCCTCATCATCTTCACATGAAGTGGGCTGAGGAGGAGGAGAAAGAGAAGGGATTGATCCTGCTGTCTCAGGAGTGGCAGAGGTGAAAGAGGTGGAGTAGATGGAAGGGGAGGCAGGAGAGGCAGGCACACTTGGTGTGACTTTTATTGAAAAAAATCTCTGTGTATAAGTGGACCTCTGCAATTCACCCTGTGTTGTTCAAGGGTCAACTGTACTTCAATTTCACATGTGAGAAACGGAGGCAAGAGGTAGGAAGATACAGCACTCTCCAAAAGCTGTGCATTAGTAAGTGCCAGAAACATGATTAGTGCAGGCATTCCGCTCACTCATTGATTCGCTGAACATTTTATTATTGATTACTTTTCCTATTATTTCAACAAATATTAATTGAAGGACTTCTGTGCTCTGTGGCAATGAATGAATGATACAGAGTCTCCGTGACACACAACTCACAGTCTAATGGAAGATAAATATGCATCAATAATTCCAAAACGGAGTGATGATGGAAGCAGAGTAGGGACGGTACACCTGTCAGTTGGGGGAGGGGTGCTGGCACATAAGGAAGACTTTTCAGAAGATGTGACATCTACAAAGAATCCCCCAAATTTAGTGAGACTGACTCAACTGATAAGTGAGGATGGGGGCCTTGGGCAGCATCAAGTACAAAGTTCTCCTAGGGCATGTGGGTCATATTAAGACATTGAGGCCGGGTGCGGTGGCTCACACCTGTATCCCAGTACTTTGGAAGGCTGAGGCAGGCAGATCACTTGAGGTCAGGAGTTTGAGACCAGCCTGGCCAACACAGTGAAACCCCATTTTTACTAAAAATACAAAAATTAGCTGGGTGTGGTGGCAGGCATCTGTAATCGCAGCTACTTGGGAGGCTGAGGCAAGAGAATCACTTGAACCCGGGAGGCGGGGGTTGCAGTGAGTGGAGATCATGCCATTGCAATCCAGTCTAGGTGACCGAGCTAGACTCTGTCTCAAAAACAAACAAAGTAAAAGACCAAAAAGACAAAAAAGACATTGAGCATTGTCTTAACAGCAAGGGGAATGTGAGAGCTGCAGAGATGAGTGGGCTGCCAACAGGAAAAGACAGAGAAAGAGTGAGGGAGTGAGGCAGGACATTCCTGGGAGAACAGCCCAGGAATCTCCCCACAAGGCCAGAGAGTGTTGGCAGATGAGCAGGACTGTAGGTTAGTAAACAAACATGAAACTGGAGACCTAGCTCAGGCATGCCACTGGGTATGGCTTCCGTCCTTGCCCTAGCCTTCCCCTTGTGTGCATTGATCTGGAGAGTGGGATTCTGCTAAGATAACCAAATTTGTGTGACAACTGTCAGCTTGCTTATGTTTTAGGTAGAGAGGAGGGAGTGAGAGAGGGAAACGGCAGGGTATTCCCAAGGGGTTTTGCATGGCATCTTCTCATCCACAACCGACCCCCTCCTGCTCTTGAGTGTGTGGTTCTTTCTGCTGCCTCACAGATACTAAGACAGGTAAGTCAGACCAGTTTTCAGACCAGTTTGGTAAAAGGAGGCAAGGCTTGTTTAGAAAAGATCCTTTGAGGAGCTGGAAAATGCCTCTGCTGTGCACTAGGTGGCGCCCTTGCCTCTGTCTCAGAACTTTCTGAGGCTGACAAACACTGACAAATTTGTTTCTTCTTTGCTGTGGGGACCTCAGTCTCGGACGTGATGAATCGTAACCTATGCAAGGAGTAAAAAGGGGAAGGATGACTAACAGGTGTTGAGATGCTCGTATGTGCCAAGCACATCGGTGTACAAAATCCCATTCACCCACACAACTCTGCAGTCCCTGCTCCACCTCCAACCCTGCCCTCTCCCTCCCTCTTTTTCTAGTCCCTCCTCCTGCCATCTTGGTTTTCCTCACCACCATTAAAGCCACCATAGATTGAGGACTTACTATGAGCCTGGCACCAGCCCGACCCCTCTCATACATGATTTCATTTCATCTTTCCACCAAGCTTCTTTGTTGGGTTCTATTGTCTCCTTTTGCAAATGAGGAAATTTAGCCTCAGAGGGATAATGCAATTTTTCAAGAGTAGTAAATGGTAAATACTTGAGACTAGTTCAGTCTTCCTCAACCATGAGACACTGCACTTTTACTGTTACATCATGTTGTTTGATTTTCAAGGTTCATATTTATGAACATGATCCCTCCTCCTCTATGTTCAGCTGAGAACTTCTGACCTTATTTTCCACACCACAGGCTAAGGACTGAGACATAGGATGTCAAGATGACCACTCCCTACAGCATCACAGATATTCAAATCTGCACTCCTGAGACTGAGGTGATGGTGACTCTGCCTTTATCCCCACATTCCCTCTTCCACTCATTCCCAGTATTCGTGTGTACATCTATGTCTTTTGGTAGATTGTACACTCATCTGTTATCCATTTATTCATTCAGTCCTTCATTCATTAATCATATCAGCTAACATTTAATGAAGATATGCTATGTGCCAAGCACTGTTCTAGGGAGGCACAGTTTAATAAAATAGAATCCCTGATCTTAAGGAGCTCACAGTCCAGTGGAAGAGACAGACCATTCAATCTGCCACTTATCCCAGTGTGATAAATTGTATGACATAGGGGATCATGTGGTGCTGTGGGGCCCCCAGGAAAGGAAGCCATTTTGTGCTCAACAGTATATGGCCCTTGGCTGGGTGTGGTGATCACACCTGTAATCCCAGCACTTTGGGAAGTTGAGATGGGTGGATTGTTTGAGCCCAGGAGTCCGAGATTGGCCTGGGCAACATGGCAAAATACCATTTCTGCAAAAAGTACAAAAATTAGCTGAGCATGGTGGTACACTCTTGTAGTTTCAGCTACTTGGAAAGCTGAGGTGGGAGGATCACTTGAGGCTGAGAGTGCAGTGAACCCTGATTGTGCCACTGCATTCCAGCTTGGGGAACAGAGTGAAACCCTGTCTCAAAAACTAACAAAAAAAAAGAACACAGTACAAAGTATGTGTACAATTACAGTACATAGTACTAAGTACTTGTACAACAAAAGTGCATGTACTAAGGGGTACAATAAAACTATATTAAATGATTGAGTGAATAAACCCAGCCTGGGAATCAGATAAAGCATTAGGGAGGAAGAGAAGCCAGATCTAAGAGCAGAGAAGGAAGCGGAGAGAGTTAGCCAGGTGAAAATGGTGGGAAAGGGGTGGGATTAAGGATGCATTTTCCCTGTGGGTGCAGCTGTAGCAGGTTCCCCGAAGTTGCCCAGGTTCTAGAACGGGTGCCTAGCTCATAGTGCTGTGCATAGTAGGTGGTCAGTGAAACCCAGGGAATCTGCAGGGGATTCTATTTAGGCGTCTCTTGCACAACTATGGAGAATGTTTCCACTATTTCCTTGTTTTATTTGCACATCACATTCACAAGACTGTTGCTTCCCTTTGAATCCAGATGTCTCTGTCTGCCCTCTTTGATGTTGCCTGTTATTTGGTTCCACCCCATTTATCTATTTATTTCTTAGATCTTTCCCAGCCCACATCTTTTGTTCCTACGGGGAACAGATCTTCTCTGCTTTCTGCATACACTTCTTCACTCACCTTGGCTTTCCTTATGCGCTTACCTCCATGTTGAACATCCTCTCTCTATTCTTCATAGCAAAGCTTTCGCCCCACAAATGCCATTGCCTCCAGGAAGTGACAACCTCTGCACCAAATTATCTCTACCTTCTTTAAGTCCTTGTACTGATTTTATAGTCATGACCAGACTGCTTACCAGTTTACCACGAGTGTCATTCCATCTCCTTAACTCACTTTTAACGGTCACTGCATCTTATAGAAGTGAAGGCATATTCCCAAGGTCACACAATGAATTAGGACCAGAGTTGAGCTTAGAAACCAGAATCCTCATTGGTCCCAGCTTTTAGCCATTTTCTGTTGCCTTTAGATATTAGTAATTACCGTTGTCACCACCTACTTAACTTTCTCCTCATTGAATTTTGCCCTCACCTGTCTCCTTTTCACTCCTTTTCAAGTCCGCGCCTCTTCTCAGCTCCTTCTGAGAACACTGGACTTTCTATCCTCATGGGGAAACCAGCAGCTCAGATGTGTCTGCTCTTAGTCATGTCTCTGAGTTTCAGAGTCTCCTCTGCATGTACGCTGGTATGTGTGCCTCCAGGTGCCATTCACTTTGCCAGGGTGTTTTGGGGATGTAGCTAATGTTCAAACATAAAGCAACATAGACACACACATGCTCATGCACACACACACACTCTAGTAACTGAAAATACATCACCACCCTTTTATACTTTTGGCATTTTTAGCTATCTGTGTTGAGAGTGAATTGAAGGCTAAATCACCAGATCTGAATCTGTTTGGAGCAAATGGGATTTTCATTAGGAATCCTTAGAACAGTTGATGGCCTGTGTGGGCTAAGTGAGGATGGACATGGGATTTGGGGTCAGGCAGACCTGGCCCCTGTGAGGTCTATGAGTCCTTCCCTGAGCAGGTCATTGAATTTTGGGAGCTTTTGTTTCTTCACCTCCAGGTGAAGATTGGAGTCACATAACAAGTCCATCTCAAAGAATTGTTGCAATTAGGCTCCCTGACCCCCTTTCTCCCACCTCTGACTCATACTTTGAATGAGAGAGGGGTTATTTCCTTTACTCCTTCTTCACCCTTCAATGGCTTCTTATTGACTTCGACATACTGTCTAAACCTCCTGCATGATGTAGGTGACAGACAGCCTCATTCATTCCATAGGCATTGATTGAGCACACTTGCCGGGTTGTGTTAAGTAATGGGAAGACTACAAGAAAGAACTACAATCCCTTTTCTAAAGAGACTCACTCTTTCTGCCCCTTCCCTACAATACTGCCATGCTGAATTGCTGAGGGTCTTAGAACTCACTGTTGTTCCAACTCCTGTTTCTTTGAAGATGTTCTCTCCCTGCTTGAATTTTTTTTCCCAGTTGTCTCCCTGGAAGATGATACTTAATTTTGCCATCTCCACCCAAGTGGCATGTTTTCTATAAAGCCCACCCTGAACTCCCCAGGCAGAGTCACCCTTCTCTTTCTTCTCTCCCACCTCCATACACCCACTTACTGCTGTCTCAGCTCGCTCCCTACTAATAGCTTTTATTTGTGTACATTGTCTGCCTCCAGAGAATAGGTGCTACCATCTATCCAATCACTCAGCTCCTCCTCTTTATCATCAGCCACTGAGTGCTTATCATGGACCAAACATCAGGTCAAGTTTGTGTACCTAATCTCATATAATCTTCACAGCAACTATATAAGTTTCATTAGCATATTCATTTTACAGACATAGAAACTGAGCCTGAGAGCAGTTAAAGAGCTCTCTCAAGGTTATCTAGCTGGTAGGTGTCAGAGCTAGGATTTGAACCCAGGCCGTCTGGCTCCTGAGTTAGTACCCTTATCATCCTGTATGCTGTCCATTGTCCTGGCCAACAGACTTATGCCGAGTGACTGGATTGAGCATTACAAAAATTTTTCCACCATATTACAGTTGTGCATACGTATCATCTACTCAGTGCTTTTTGAACTACTTGTAGTGAAGGACTCGGGTGTTTTTAGGTTTCCATCTTTTGTGGACAAACACTTATATACAGTACAATGAAAACCGAATTACTAGAAAAACAATCATGCAGTCAGATATTGTGACTGTATTGGATTGCTTCAAATGTTTCTAAATATTTACTCTCAGTTTCTGTCCTTAACCCACTGTGGACAATCTTTGGACAGCATTGCTCTGCCAGCTCAGAATAGACATGTGTTGAAGAGAAATTGCAGAATGGATCTTTGAGGGTTTTGATGAAGAAGAATGGAAAGCTGCAAACCTTGTGAATTTTTACCATGGGGTAGACAGAACCCTGCTTGGGCTTCTGTGTGAAGGGAAGCATTTCATCCACCAGAGGGTGGTTCTGTACATAGGATTGAAGCAGGGAGCATGGGGTGTGATGGGGAGGGGGTGGGGGAGCTAGGCAAAACTTGCATCCTTAATGGCATTTGAAGATATCTTCCTGCAGTTGGCAAGGAAAATTAGGCCAGGATCTAAAAACAGTTAAAATTACTATTTAAAAAGAATACATTGCTCTTTCATCCTCAAATTGGCTTTTGGAAGGAAATGATGAACTGTTTGATTTATTCAGCAAGGCAGTGGTATTTTTTGACAAGTTCTCTAGTAGAACATTATATTTTGAAAAATCTTATTTTGAGAATTTTTTTTGGTTGCACCTTAACATACTGGTCATTTTTTGATGACAAATAGCAGGAGCTTATGAAGAAGCAGGGTTGGGGAAATCCACTGGATGTGAAAACATAAATAGCATCAGATGTTGTCCTTGAAAGGGCTCATGGACATCTAGATCAAGGCTCTGAATTTAAAGTGAGGAAGCTGAGCTCCTGGGAGGGTTAGTGTCTAGACCATAGACATGCACCATTAATAAATGGGCCAGATAAAAATCCTGATGCCTGGCTATGTCAGTCAAACATTTATTGAATATTATAGACCCTCAAAAAGCTCCAAGGGTAAGAATGGAGAAGACAAAGCTTTCAGGTCTGTGAATGTTGCTGAGCTGGTCGAGCATCCATTTACTGACGTTCTCTGATGTTCAAAACCATTTGCTTTTACATTCTTCATAAAAATTTCCCAAGGAACCAGTGAGATGGTGCCCCATGATGGCTTCCTTCCTGCCCTGAGTTGTTAGCCAATTCACGTATGCATGGAGTCTCAATTATAGCCCAAATAAGTAATGTTTCTGACTTAAGTACATAATTGAGTACTTTTCAAATACAAGTAGATGCTGTTGTAATTATTCACATAGAGTTTAACAAATTGTATACTACTAAAACAGCTCTTTTGCATGTATTTTCTTGGTCACTTAAAAAGTATAATCATATAGGCATAAGCAAAATATTTTGATATTAAAAAAGTGTTCTTTTCTTTGCAAGATTGGAAACCACATGGGTAGGAATGATGTGTTGAAAACTGCCATGAACTTAGGGAAACACAAGTGCTCAATTGTTTGTAATGCCCAGGATGAGTTAGAAGCACACTGCAGTAGACAGAGAACAAGAGTATAGGTTTCTGGGGGCTCCCTAAGATGGATTTAAGCATAATGGTTAAGAGCACTGGTTTTGGGGTCAGGCATTCTTGGGTTTAAATTTCTCTTTTCCCACTTACTATCTGTATGCTCTTGGGCAGATTACGTAATCTTTCTGAGTATGTGGTCTCATTTGTAACAGAGGGCTTCTAACATCTATTTCATAGCATTCTTGCAAGGCTTAAATAAAAAAATGGTCTAGTACAATGACCGAATCATAGTAAACATTTATAAATGGTGACTGTCACTTCACTACCACTACCACCTCTACCACCATCATTGCTACTACTGGCACAGTTACCATGATTATTACAATCAGTACCAGCATCACCATCATAATCACCACTACTACAACCACCACCACCATCATCATCATTGACACCTTATCTTGCTAATTTACCTGAAGGCAATCTGAGTTCTCCTTCATAATCTCACTTGTCATTTCCTATCTGTTACCAATAGTCATTTATGACTGGCAGAGGGTGTTGAGGGAATGCTGGCCCTGAAGTCACTTTTTGTTTCTTCCTTACTTGTGCTGTTTGGCTGTCTCAGTGCCAGCATCCACCTCCCTCTGCCTCTGTCTTCCCACCATGAGGCTTGTGGTTGAGCACCATCTGCAATCTTAGGTTGCTTGAGTTCTTGAGCCCAGCCCAACAGGTGCAGAAGGTATATCAGCTGCCTCAGTCCAACAGTCTGTTGAAATGAGTCTTTCTGCTATTGAACACAGTATACCTATGGAAAGACAGAGCTTTGGAATGTAGCCTTCCCTGCCTTTGGCATATGGTACCATCTATAAGCCCTGGCATCTGCCTATCTCTCAAAGCCTGGCACTCCAGTGTCTGGCTTGAACTGGATAACTTCTGGAAACTCAGACTGTTTGTCTGGGTTCTGATGTCCTGCACAGCCAGTCGCCTATTCCAGAGGTCTAGACCCTTCTTTTCATGGTAGGGTCTAGAAGTTATCATCTAGAAGCCTAAGTAAATGTATAAAGTAACCCCAAATTGTGTTGCCAGTGCAATGTATTGATCAGGACTCTTTTTTTCATTTGTGGTAAAAACAGAGTTCAGATCCAGTTAAAGAAAATAAATCATACTATAAGCTCACACAGCTGAAGGAGGTCTAGGGGTTACTGGCTTTGAGCTTGACTGCATCCAGCTGTTCATACTTCATTGTTGGAGAATCTCTCCATCTCTTCGCTATTTCTCTTCTGTGTTACCTTCTCTGTGAGCCCTGATGGTGGCTCCTGCTCTGCCAGGCTTATTCCCTTCTTCTCAGCAGCTCCAGGTGAGAGAGAAAGATTCCCCAATCATTCCCACACATGTTTCGTGACTGACATCCATTGTGGTGATGTGAATTGCATGTCTATCCTTGAATCGATCGTTGAGACCAGAAGTGATATCAGAGGATGCATCCATCCATGCATGCATCCGTCCATTATAACAAATAATAATTATAAAAAGGGCAATAATTCTGCCCTGTCTTCTGCTTGGCCTGCCTCTTCCCAATATTTTTTCTTTAATAGAGGAAAAGTTGCTGATTTGAATAGGTAGGGTTCTTCATGACACTGCTGATCTGTAGTCCTACTGGGCTGAGTCATTCCTTGGAACAGCCTCTCAGATCCACTCCTTGCCTCAGTTCCAGGCTCAACCAAGTCTGCTTATTGTTCCATCCACCTCTCTGGTAGCTGTGTGAGTAGAGGAACACAGAGTCTAATTGGTTATGTGGTAGCTTCACTTGCATCATCCCTGAGTGAGTGGTTCTAAGGCTTACTTTCTGAGGTAGGAAAGTGGTAGTGGTAGTGGCAGTGGTGGTGTTAAGGGAAGAATAACTAGAGTAATAGGTTCTGGAGGAAGTCATAAATCATGTGTCTCTGCCACAGACAGCCCTGAAATGGGCATCAGGTACTTGTGCAGCCCACAATGAAATAGTATTTAATTTCACACTTGCTATTACTTGGGTGTGTATTTATGGCCTTCATAACTTTGAAGGGAGGTCAAAATGATAAGAAAGGCAGTATATATATTATTCCTAATGTCTTGACCTTAATGCTATCAACCCCCACCTAGAATGCCCAACAGTGGCTATTATCATTAGGTATCTTCTGCATGTTAGGTATGTACTAAGTGCTTTACATATTTCATTCATTCAGCTACCAAAGTAAACATAGATGCATCATTCATCTATCTGGGTCCATCCTTCTATTCATCCATCCATCCATCCATCCATCCATCCATCCACCCATCCAACCTTCCAGTCCATCCATCTGTCCATCCATCCATCCATCTATCGTCTATTCATCTGACCTTTTAATCAATCAATCAATCAATCAATCAATCAATCTGTCTATCTATATCATCTATCTATCTATCCATCCAACCATTCATCATTACTTGAATGTGTCTTCTGTGTCAAGCCCTGGTCTAGGTAGACTACAGTCTAGCAAATTTTGGACTTTTTTGCTCCTTACCCCCAAGAAACCTTCATCTTCTTCCAAGTCAACTAAGTAGTGATGTCACTGCTGGTTTGAAGATTTACCAAGTTCTCCCACTCCACTCAGGTTTGTTATGAGGATAAAATGAGATAAAGGGTGTGGAAAATCTTCAGTATCCTAAGGCTCTAAGCAAACCTAGAAGGTTGTTTTTTGTTCGACTTTCAGAACAGTGAGAGGAGAGAACAGGGCAGGCACTGTATTAGTTTCTTATTGTTTCTACAACAAATTACCACAAACTTAGTTGCTTAAAAAGACCACCGCTTTATTATCTTGCAGTTGGAGGTCAGAAGTACAAAAATGGCTCTATCGAGACTAACATCAAGGTATCGGCAGGGCTATGTTCCTTGGGAAGACATCTGAGAAAAATCGATTTCCTTGCCTTTCTAGTTTCTAGAGGCTTCCCATAGAGCTTCAGTTGTGGCCTCTTCCTCCATCTCTGAAGTCAGCAATTGCAATCCTTTGACCTCTGTGTTTATTGTCACATTTTCTTTTCTGACTCATCTACTTTGTCTATTTCTCTTTCCTTTTTAGGAGCCCTTGTGGTACATTGAGCCTACCTGTATAATCCAGGATAATCTTCCTATTTTAAGATTCTTAATCACATCTGTGATTTTTGCCCTATAAATTAATATATTCTCAGCTGATGCATTCACAGGTTCTGAGGATTATGACGCGGACATCTTTGGAGAGCTACTACTCTGCATCCCACAGGCATTATCACCATCTGTGTTCTCTTGGAGAAGTTACTAAGCCCCAGTTTTTCCATTTGCAAAATGGGCCTTATAATAACATCGCAATCATAGAATTGTTATGAACATTAAATGTGAAAACACTTATGAAGAATTTAACACAATTTGTGGGTCATAGTAAGTGCTCATTAGATTACAGATAGGATGATGACAATGAGTTTCTGTGTAGTAATCCCCTCTTTAGCTTACATGGTTGGGGGCCAAATAGAGAGTTAAAGAATGGCTTTCTACTTGACTCTTTTTTTTCTTCTAATAAAAGTCTAAACACTGTCTTTGGGATGAACTGCCCTACTATGGTACTTTTTAAAATCTAAAACCAATTTTTCAAGAAAGAAAAATAATTGTTTGCCATTATCAGAAACATAACTTTAAGTTCACAAAAAATGTTTGTGTGTCTGTCAGTGTGTATGGGGAATAAGAGTGTGGAGAAGGTGTGGGAGGAACTATCAAATGTCTTTGCCCAGGGCCATAATGGTTATGACATCCAGAGCATGAGTCCTTTTTCATTTTCCTTCATTTTTTGCCTGCAAATGAAATATCTGAATCTGCCAAAGCAATTTGGTTTTTCATGCACGGGGACTACAGTTATCAATTCCAAATAGTGTTCAGAATAAAACTTAATTGAAAACGTAATCAAACTGAGAAATTGCTTGACCAGCTGGGGTCACATTCGTAAAGAGACGTCTGTTTATCCCTCAACCATGACAGGGTCTGTCACCATTGTCCCATCATTCAATGTCCCTGCTGCGAGGAAGCCCCCTCAGTCTAGCTGCACTGTATTTGCTTAAAGGTCACCTGTCAGAGAAGCAGAGAGGAAGCCCTAACTGGGAAAGAGCGAAAATAGGTCCCTTTTGATTTCATTGCACCATTTCCACTTTCAGAGTTTGAATTGTTTGTTAGACAATTGAGATTTCACTGCTTTAGAAGAGGGCTCTTTCTGTGTCACTGGTTATGTAAGAACTTCTTGATTTTGATTGGGAGACTCTGGCCCTGGTAGCTCAGACTCCTCCCTCCCATATCCTTCTCGAAGCTGATCTATGTAAATGGGTCATAGCATTTCCTCCAGCAGAAATCCAGAACCCTGGGATAATAGCACTGGGAAGGCTCATGTTAGCTGGTGGTGTCTGCAGAGAAACAATTGTACCATTCTGTGAGAGGGATAGAGACAAAATAGAACATAAGTCTAGAATCTTAAAGATTCTTATGGGATGAATTGTGTCCTTTCTTCCTCCCAAATTCATTTGTTGAAGTCTTAACCTCAGTAACTCAGGAAGTGACTATATTTGGAGATAGAATATTTAAGGAAGTAATTAAGTTAAAAATGAGATTATTAGGGTGGCCCTAACCCAATATGACTGGTGTGCTCATAAGAAAAGGAAATTAGGACATAGATGTACAGAGGGAAAACCACGTGAAGATATAGGGAGAAGACAGCCATCTGCAAGCCAAGGAGAAAGTCCTCAGAATAAACCAAACCTGCCAACACCTTGATCTTGGACTTCCAGCCTCCAGAACTGTGAGAAAACAAATTTCTGTTGTTTAAGCCACCCTGTTTGTGGTATGTTGCTATGGCAGCCCTAGCAAACTAAGACAGGGACCGAGGATTTACATCCTGCCTCCCTGCATAACATTAAGAAAACCACTAGATTTCTTTGAGTTTCAGTTTTTTCCTTCTGAAAAATGTGGTTAGTAATAATCATTTTTCTGCAAGTTGCACAAGGTTGCTGGTGAGAGTGAAGCTGGATCAAGTCTGTGGAAAGTCCTCTTACATGCAGCTCACCCGGGCTAGGTGGCCAAGAAATAAATGGTCTTAGACTTTTCAGCTAGCCAGCATCTAAACCAGGATGGTGATTCGATTTCACTTCTTGTACCATGTTGGAATAATCTGTCATGATATTTTGGAATGTTGAGATGATGCAGATTGTAAGAATATGTGAAAATTCAGTGGGAAGAGTGCCTTGATTGAGTGGAAATGGTCGTACAATGGATTTAGGAGGAGAGGGAGGTAGCAAAGTGTGCTCTTCATTTGTCAACTGAAGTCGGAGGTCATTTACTCTACATCTTCTATAAGCTCATTAAATCAGTTTAGTTTTAAATTATGTTTAGACAGTGTTATCTCAAACACATTTTAGCACTTGTCTTTTAATTTTTAAATCTTATTTATTGTATTAGTTTCTTACGATTGCTGTAACAAATTACTAAAAGCTTGGTGGCTTAAAGCAATAGAAATTTATTTACTAAAAATTCTGGAGGCCAGAAATGCAATATCAGCCCCACTAAACCAAAGTCAAGATGGTGTCAGGGCTGGCTCCTTCAGGATGCTCTTGGAGAGATCCGATTTTTTTTTTTTTTTGCTAGCTTGAGAAGGCTGCCTGCATTCCTTGTCTCATGATGCCTTCCTTAAATCACTCCTATTGTCACATCTCCTATTTCCTCCTTTGACATTCCTGCCTTGCAGGGGCCCTGTAATTACTTAGAGCTTACCTGGTTAATACAGCATAATAGCTCCGTCTCCAAATCCTTAACTTACTCACATCTTCTAGTCCCTTTTGCCATATATGGGGACATTTTCAAGTTTTGGGGATTATCATGTGGATATTTGGGGTAGGGGGAATTTTTCAGTCTACCATACAGCATCAGAAAAAAAAAAAAAGTGGAAAATGTAAAGAACTGGATCTTTCCCTAATTATCTTAATTGTTAGCTTTGTGGCCTTGGGAAAGTCACTTAACCTCTCTGAGCCTGTTTCTCCAAATGTCAAATGAGTATAACATTACCCAGCTCATTGGGTTGCTTTGAGAATTCAGTTACGTGAAAAAATATATGGGAAACAGTTAATATAGTTCCAGGAACACAGCAGGCTCTTAGTAAATGGTAGCTGTTTTGTTTCATTTGCTCTAGTTTTGTTTTCCAAATTTATATACACTCTCTAACTTTTTTTCTTTTTGGTTTTCACAGAAAGAGCCATCTCAGACCCAGTTCTCTCTTGCCCTCAGTTAGTCTAGCACATAGGCTCTAAGTCCCACAGGGGCATTGGCTGGCTACCTGTAGGTATGCAGGCAGGGGAATATCTTATTTTTTTTTTTCACAGAGGAATTAATTTTTTATTCAGTCACCTGCTTCATTGTCCTATTACAAACAAAGGGCCCTGCATGAGCCGCCTGGACAGAGTACAGTGGACAGAAATGCTGGCTTTTCTAGGCCAAGTACTGTTACATAAGGAGAAAGGGATTTCTTTTCTTTATCTTTTACTTTTTTATTATATATATACATATATATTATTTATTTATTATATATATCTTTTACTTTTTTATTATATATATACATATATATTATTGCATTTTAGGTTCTGGAGTACATGTGCAGAACATGCATGATTGTTGCATAGGTACATACATGGCAATGTGGTTTGCTGCCTCCATCCCCATCACCTATATCTGGCATTTCTCCCCATGTTATCCCTCCCCAACTCCCTACCCTCTACTGTCCCTCCCCTAGTCCCCCCGACAGACCTTAGTGTGTGGTGCTCCCCTCCCTGTGTTCATGTGTTCTCATTGTTCAACATCCCCGCCTATGAGTGAGAATATGTGGTGTTTGATTTTCTGTTCTTATGTCAGTTTGCTGAGAATGACAAGTTTCCAGGTTCATCTATGTCCCTACAAAGGACATGAACTCATCGCTTTTTATGGCTGCATAGTATTCCATGGTGTATATGTGCCACATTTTCCCTGTCCAGTCTATCATCCATGGGCATTTGGGTTGGTTCCAAGTCTTTGCTATTGTAAACAGTGCCGCAGTGAACATTTGCGTGCATGTGTCCTTATAATAGAACAATTTATAATCCTTTGGATATATACCCAGTAATGAGATTGCTGGGTCAAATGGAATTTCTATTTCTAGGTCCTTGAGGATTTGCCACACTGTCTTCCACAATGGTTGAACTAGTTTGCACTCCCACCAACAGTGTAAAAGTGTTCCCTCAGGGAGCTCAAGATGGGCTTAGCCCTTCTCCACTCATCAGAGGTCAAGTTCTCTTTCAAGTAACAGGGAACATGATACTTTCAGCTCCAACTCTAGTTACTAGGACTAGAAATGATGGGCTATTTAACCAGCCCAAGGCCTCCTGCATCCACCTGCTGTTCACCCTGGGATCCCCTGCTACTTGGCTGATGGCAGCATGGGTTCTGTCACACCCCAGCCTTCTGCCTTGTTCTGAGATTGCCCTTTGTTTCTACTTCTTTCCTACTCTGGAAGACTACGTGATGCCTCAGTCTTCTATGTAATCACTTGCCACACTCTTGCCAGCTTTATCCCCTGAAATTAGGATCTTGTCTTAAAATCCAGTTCAGGAGGCAGGAGTGATTCTTCATGATAGTGCTCCCTGATATAGCTGAAGCCTCAGATTTGCCTGTACTTGGGTTTAGTCTTTCTGTTGGGACAACATTCATCCCTCTAGCCATCCACTGTTTATTGAACCCATATCGTAGCCCCAGCTGACACAGAGATGAGTAAAATATAGTCCTGGCTCTCATGAAACTCACACTCCAATGAACAACACAAATAAGTAAACAGATAGTTATACAATACAGCATGAAATGTAATTCAATTAATATATAAAAGAAGGCTAATAGGACCTCAGAAGAGGAGGTGGTTAGTTTTGAGAGGAGGGGTTAGAGGAGCCTTGACAGCAGGGATGACATGGGGGCTGGTGTTAGAGGCTGAGTAGGGGATTTCCAAGTGGACAAGGAAAGACGTTACTCCTGAAAGCGGCTTGTCAAACCTGAAACCGGGTGTCTTCCTAGACTGGTTCCTTCCAATTCTCAACTCTCCCACAGAGTAACTGCTAGCTACTGGGTTGAGTTCTTCTCTAAATTCCAGTGTTGGAGTCCTAACCTCCAATGTGACTGTATTTCGAGAGTATGCCTCTAAGGAGATAATTAAGATTAAATGAGGTCCTGAGGTCAGGGCCCTAATCTGATAGGGCTGGTGCCCTTATAAGAATAGGAAGAGGCAACAGAAATCTCTTTCTTCACCATGTGAAGACACAGCAAGAAGGTAGCAGTTTACAAGCCAGGAAGAGAGTCTTCATCAGGAACTAAGTTGGCTAGTCCCTTAATCTTGGACCTCCCAGAGCTGTGAGAAAATAAACTTTTGTTGTTTAAGCCACCAGTGTGTGGTATTTTATTTATTATGGCAGCTCTAGCCGACCAAGCCAGTAGCTGAAGGAAATCTGTGCTTTTGGCTCCCCAGCAGACACATTATAGGAGATGAACAGATATTTACTGATTGAAAACAGACCCAGGGCCTGAAATACATCTTCCTGCTTCATCCTGACACTATAAAAGAGGAATTTTTATCCCTATTTTAAAGATGAACAAATTGAGGCTCAGTTGGAGCCAATGACTTGCCTGAAATCATTTAATAGAGCTGGAATTTGAACTCAAGGTCTGTTGGGTGCAAAGTTTGAACATTTTCTTTCTAGATAAGGATTGTTTCTGTGACTTGATTTCATTCAGCCAGTTCTATTCAGCCAGGCTCTGCACTTGCTCTGGGTTCATCCTAGGGACTCGGGATGTGTCAGCAGGGCTTTGGGCTTCGGGAATGGGCTCCATTAACTTCTAACTTTGACCGTCTCACCCCCTACCCATTTCCCCAATTAGCCACAGGACAGTTTAATAGGGCTCTATCCTTCTGCTGTGTGCATTTATGAGTGCACCCCATGAATCTCCAGAATTGAAACTCACACTGAGCAGAATAACTCACCCTACCTGAGCCTGCTGAGTAGGAACTGAGCTGGCCCACATGATGAATGGCTGGTCTCTTTTGGATACAATGTTATGCTGCAGGAAGAGTGAATAACTGACAAGGTAATCTTTTGAGTTGTTATAAATGAAACCTGTTTGTTCTTTCTGTCTTTGCCTTGAGGAACTTGTAAGGGTGTCTTTAGAGAAGTGTGCCCTATTTCATTATTAGCGCACATGTATTGAGCAGCTGCTGTGTGCATTGATAGGCTCTGGGGGTTCAGCGAAGACTCAGATACCGTCTCTACTAAGAGTGAGATGCTGTCTAAATACATAAGTGCACCCCTGTGTGTGTGTAGCTCTGCTAGAGCGACACAGCTGTAGGGAAGGCCCTTGACCTGTTGAAGCCTCAGTGTGCTGATTTGAAAATGGGATCAAAGGACTCATTTTTTTTGTTGTTACCAAACAGCCTCCGGGAATATACCCAGCACTGTGCTGGCACATGGGAGGTGCCCATGTATCTGTGTGTCCTAGAAAGGCGTAAAAGCTAGCGGCATGGGGGATGAGCATGCAGGGGTGGCTCTTCTTTAATGAAACTGGAGCAATAGCTCAGCTCTGAAAAGAACACTTAATAAAACATTCACTGCTCACCACAACTTGACCCTTGTCTGCCAAGGTAAATGGACCTGTTCTGAGACCAAGCTGGATGGAGAATGATAATTCAACCACTTCTAGGTCAGGAGGTTTTGTGAACTCTCTTGGTGAAATTATGTGTTGATTGAATTTTTATAAGTATAAGTCATTTCTGGCTATGTAGGCTGTGGGAAGTCATCTAAATCATTTAATATAAGATTATTGCCTGTTGTTTTGAAATACATAGGATTAGGAGACAGAAAAAAAGATGTGATTAAAAACAGGCTTTGGAGTCAGTGTTTAAATTCCAGCTGTGTCCTTCACTAGCTGCATGACCCTGGGGTTATATCTCTTCCTCTCTAAGCTTCTTTTTCATGATCAATCACCAATAAATTAACTAAAAATGATTATAATATTTATTTATAGTTGTCATAGGGAAAGCATTGACATTTTCTATGTAAAGTGCATACAACATGTAACCAGCTCTTAATCAGTAATAGCAATTATTACTAGGAAGAAAAAGATGAAACAGGAGCCATAATGAATAAAATAAATGCTAAGGGGCTGGATGCAGTGGCTCACACCTGTAATCCCAGCACTTTGGGAGGGCAAGGCAGGCAGATCACTTGAGGCCAGGAGGCCATATCAGCCTGCCCAACATTGTGAAATCCTGTCTCTACTAAAAATCCAAAAATAGCTGGACATGGTGGCATACGCCTGTAATCCCAGCTGCTTGGGAGGCTGAGGCAGGAAAATCGCTTGAACCTGGGAGGCGGAGGTTGCAGTGAGCCAAGATTGCGCCACTGTACTCCAGCCTGAGTGACAGAGAAAGACTCCATCTCAGAAATAAAAAAGAAAAGAAAAAGACAATGAAACAATAAGGATGGGTGGAGGAGGAGGATGGAATGGAAGGACAAAGGTGGCAAGGGTGTCTGTGAGTATTGTCTTCCCATGTTTGAAGAGTTTTCTATAAGCAAAGTGACAGAAACTCTTGGTTTCCTCAAAGACATATTTTGATTAGGACTGATGTTTATGAGTGCTAGAGAAGCAGGCATTGTTTAATATGAAGAACAGTAATTAAAGAAGGGGACGTTTATATAGGGGTAGGATGAAGAGATGATAGGGGTATTGAGAAAAAGATTTCTGTAGAATACAGAAGTCTTTTTGATAAACTTGCAGTTTCTTACACAAAACGCATCTTTATAAGTATATATTGAGTAAATCCTTTGGTCTTGTGAATAATACCAACAAACACCTTCTAAACCCTGGACTGCATGCCATTCCTTGGCCTTAATACTTCCTTGTTAGATCTAGCAGCCCTGTGGCAACTCTCAGAGGAAGGTGCTCTTATCACCTCTTTTTAGGGATGAGGAGGCTCAATAACTGGCCCAAGAACCAAGTGGCGAGGTTGGATTGCAGATTGTGAAAGAAGGCATCCAAAACCTCATGGCCTTTATTGTTGTATTATCCACATGTGCTGTGATTTATTTGTTGACATTACCTGTCAGTTTCTCGCTCTGGACTATGAGCTCTCAGATACATGAACGCAAATGTATTTATTATGGTACCTTTCGTGCGCAATGGCTCCAGGCAGAAAAAGGGTTATTTTGGAATAATGTGTATTTTGAATTTTGAAAGCATGAATTTGTATATTTTGAAAGAACGAATTTGTGAATTAGGGCTCAAGAGAAAAGAGAATACAAAAAAAAAAATGAAGGGAAAGAGAGGAGAACATGTTACTGAGTGCCTAATGCGTGTGAAGTTTGAGGCATTTTATTTACAGTATAGAGTCTTGTTCTAGGAGAACTTCCTCTCCTGCAGAGACTAAAAAGCTGAGAGCTTCCATTTCAGACATGCCTGGCGCTAACATAGGTTCATTTAACCAGATGTACTTCATGAGACTTGGGAAGTAGGGCAGGGTTTACAAGTTCCTTTATCGTGGGGCCTTCATTTCCTCTTCCAGCCCCATCTAACCATGCTCTTTTGAGTCTTAGGCTTCACTCCAGCTATCCTGATATATTTTTTTTTCCCATTCTCCTATTTGCCTAGAACTCCGTTGATCCTATACTGAGACCTTTACTGTCTCTATAATTACTTCCTGGATAACTTTTACTACTTCTTTTTAACTTACCTTATATACAGCCTCCTACAGGCAGCCTTTGTGATTCCCATAGTCTAGCTTAGGTGGCTTGCTATGATAAGTAGAATTTGAAAGGTGTTGCTAGGCTTCCATTTCCTGGTTATTCAATCAAATACTAATACAGATACTGCTGTGAAGAGATATTGGAGATATGATTAAAATCCCAAGTGAGCTGGTTATAAAAATAAGTTATTGGGGTTGACCTAATCTAATAACACATGCCCTTAAAAGCATAGAATTTTCTTTGGCTAGTGGCAGAAGAGGAAGGCAAAAGGAAAGTCAGAGACAGTCAAAGATTCAAAGTGATATTTCTGGTTTGAAGATGTATAGAGCTATCCGAGAAAAAACTGGATTAGTCAGGACTCATGGTTGCATCAGGGCTTGGATAAAATCAAAATTTATAATTATCTATCCATGGAATGTCTAGGAATTGAAGATTTAGAAATAGTTGGATAAAATGAAATGAAATAATCATGTATTTGTCTCTCCTATCATATCTTAGCTCAGATTTTCTCCATGTGTTGGCTTCATTCTTTAGGTGATTTTTTTTTTTAGCATGGCAGGAAAAATGAATCACCAACAACTGGTTTTAGACTGTGTGGTCATTTTAGCCCATTATTCCTGAGAAATACTTATTTGTAATACTTACATGCCGAATAAGTATTACAAATGAGTATTTAGTGCATTATTCCTGTGGAGTACTTATTTGTAATTTTTTTCAATGGTCCTAATGAAATCTCAGTAAAGGCTCTTCCCTCATTTGGCTGATGGAACCCATTTCTGCCTGGTCAGCTTGAATCACCTGGTCACTTAGGTGGGTGAACCCAAGAGGAAGTTGCCAGATAAAAATAGAAGTGATTCTGGATGGGTACAAACACTGATGATCACCACAATCCTGGTCTGCTTTTATGACCACTCTGATGACTACTCTGGTGACCATTCTTTTCCCATTATTTTGAGTCACGGCACATCCCTACCCTCTTGGCTCATGACCTCAGCCATTCTCATCACCCTCCTCTCTCCATTTCAGACCAATGACCATGTAGAAAACTCTACCTTGTTTTCTAATATCCAAACTCTCTGGAAAATCCCTCATAGGCCAGCCTCACCTCCCGGGCAAGGCCCAGGTCAAGGTAGGTTTCATTAACAACCAGGATTGCACGTGTAACTAGTTAATTAAGAAGACTTGGGTAAAGGATGCAAATCTAGGGGAGTAAATGTTATTAATTTACCTTGAGAATAGAAAATGATAAACAGTGCTCTCTCTGCAACCCTAGACATACTAATTAGCAATTCAAAGCTAATTCTCCAATGTCTGTTTTATTTTCCTGAAGAGAACAAACTAAGTTGAAAAGGAGGCTGAAAAGAGTAGGTATGTTCCTGCAGAGGAACTGGTCAATGAGTGGAGTGTGGCTTGAGGAAATGTAAGGGTAAGGGTTAGAGGTCTTCAGAGAGCTGAAGGAATATTACCAACCTGGAGAAGGAAGCAGGCCTGCCCTGTGATTTTCAGGGAGACAAATCACAGCTCTATGCCAGGAAGTCATTTCAAATCATCTGAACTTTGTAATGGGCATAAAAGGCATCTAAGTAGCACACTCTTCAGTTTTAGAGGCATCCAAGCAGAGGCTGGATGTGTACCCCTTAGGGATGCTGTGAAGGGAAACCTTAATGTATATAAAAATTGACCGTTTCAAAGTTTCTTGAAACTAGAAGATCCTGGGATTTGATATTCAACCTGTCTCCTTCCAAAGTGGAGGGCAATCAAAACTCATGACTTATTCTGAGATAAGCTTAGAGGATCATAGAACAATTAATCTAACATCTATTCCCCGAGAGATCAGAGAATTGTAATTTTCATGACCAGCCAGAACAATGTAAATGCTTTATTTTGTGACATATGTTCAGGAGCTTTCAGAAGTTACCTGTTATCCTTGTGAAATTTCTACTATTAAAAATCCACTCCATTTAAGAGCCAGGTCCATTATGCAGCTGAGCACCCATAAACAGTAGACCTTGAGAAGGTAACTCTACCTTACTTGACTTCAACTTCCTTATGTTCACATGAGGAAGATGAATGAGTGTCCCTAAGGTCTATTGTAGCTCTGAGCTTCATGTAGTTTAATGTCTCCATCAACACACAGAAGTTGTTTAGATAAATAGAGTTGGCCAAGGGACACTGCCTGAATCAGCAGGTCTGGGTGGACAAGCAAGTTTGAGGGATCCTGCACAGATGGGGACAGGCAGTGCTGAAGCAATGAGTTCCAAGGTGTCGCTGTTGGAGCAATAGGATAATGCAATAAATTTATGCTTCTTTACAACAGAACATCCAGGTTCTCTCTTATTGATTTATTGCTGGTCTACTAACTAACTAAGTATCTGACCCATAGTGGCTATGCAATGAAGGTTTGTTAAACTGAATGCTACTGAACCCAACTATCACTTTAGCCAAACCAAACGACTCATGATTCCCAGAGCATGGTATTTATATGATTTTTGTGCTTCCTTCCCCATGATTCTGGTTGGTGTTCTTGACATGTTCTTGGCAACCAAAAATCTTTGAAGCTGTCCAAAGTCAAGGAGAGGGTGGCGGGCAGATATTAGGAGGACATGACAAACAAGCTCATGAACGTCAAAGGCAGAAAGCAACATACATTTGGTCACATGGTCTTGGGAACCGGAAAGGTAGGCACAGATATTTCTGCCTCTCTCCAAGATCACGATTCCACATGTTTGTATCTCTGCATTTCCCCACCATTCTCCCGCTTCTCTTTTTGTTCGTCTTTCTCTGCTAACTCATTAGTATGCCAGTGGCTAACTGCCCAGTGCCAAGTGTATGTTACCTGTTAGTTTAAGCATTTACTACCTTCTGATTCAATTTCACAGTCTTGTAGTTAAAAATTTCAAGAGGGCATCAATTGATCACACTCAGCCTATTGGGTTAAGCATGGGTCTATGGATTTCAGGCACTTTTGCTCATGTGGACAGATTTACACAGTCATATGGTTTCCCCTTCCAGGCGCTATGAGAATGAGACCACAAGCTAGAAGGAAAAATAGAGTGTGGCAGAGAGATTGACCCATAATGTTCTTGGCAGATAACTTTGTTCATTTTCTTCCTTCTGTCTGGAAAGTCCTCCCCTCATCTCTGATCAGTGAGCTCTTATTCACTCTTCAAAGCCCATTGCAAATAATATTCCCCTTTAAAGTTTTACCTGATATCTGTAGGCAGAATTATTCATTCTTTCGTGGCCACTCCCATACTTTTGGCATGCTGTAGTGAAATATTTATCCATTTATTCATTCATGTGTCCCATACATGTGTATTGAACACTATACACAGAGCACTATGCTCGATGAGAAGGATATATGTTGTCCTCAGTCTTAGTGATGGAAAATGAATGAATCAATACACGTAAAGCACTTAGAGCAGTGCCTCTTCCAAATAGAAAACTCTCAATAATTTTTTTTGTATTTTTGATACATTATAACATAGCAGTTAAAATCATAGGCTCTGAGGCCAGACTGCCTCTTTCTGCTACTTGTGTGTAACTTTGCACAAGTAAATTCTTCTTCAATGCCTGAATTTACTCATTTGTAAAATGGTCAAAAAGAATAAGTGAGTTTAATAGTCAAGACATGGAAATAATCCAAATGAATGGATAAAGAAAATGTGGTATATGATGAAAGAAATCGTAGATAATACAAACAAATGGAAAAGCATCCCATGTTCGTAGATTGGAAGAATCAGTATCATTAAAATGACCATATTGCTAAAGGAATCTACACATTCAATACAATTGCTATCAAAATTCCAATGTCATTTGTCACAGAATTTGAAAATAGAATCCTAAATCTTGGATGGAACAAAAAAAGAACCTGAATATTCAAAGAACCCCGAGCAAAGAGAACAAAGTTCTAAGCATCCCATCACCTGACTTCAAATCATACCACAAGGCTATAGTAATCAAAACAGCAGGATACTTGTATAAAAATAGATACATAGATCTATGTATCTTTTTTTTGGAACAGAATACAGAAACCAGAAATACAGTTACATACCTACAACCAACTGACTTTTGACAAATTTGACAAAACCTACACTGGCGAAAGGACACCCTATTCAGTAAATGGTGCTGAGAAAATTGGATTGCCATATGCTGGAGAATAAAGCTGGACCTCTATCTCTCACTATATGCAAAAATTAATTCAAGATGGATTAAAGACTTAAATGTAAGACTTGAAACTATAAAAATAGAAGGAACCTAAAATTCTTCTGGATACAATGTCCTAGGCAAAGAATTCATGACTAAGACCTCAAAGGCAAATGAAGCAAAACAAAAATAGGCAAATGAGACTTAACTAAACTAAAAAGCTTCTGCATAACAAATGGACAACCTGCAGGATAGGTGAAAATATTTCAAACTATGCGTCGGACAAGGGACTTACATCTAGCATCGACAAGAAATTCAGAGAGCTCAACAACAATTCAAATAACTCCATCAAAAGTGGGCAAAAAACATAAACGGAACTTTTTCAAAATAAGACATACAAATGGTGAACAAGCATATGAAACAATAGTCAACATTACAAATCGTCAGAGAAATGCAAATTAAAATCACAATGGGAAAATATCATTTTATACCAGTCAGGATGGCTGTTATTAAAATGTCAAAAAATAATAAATATTGCTGAGGATACATGGTTGGTGGGAAGGTAAATTAGTACACCTCTATGACACAACCTCTACGGAAAATGATATTGGGATTTCTCAAAGAACCCAAAATAGAACTCCCATTCAATCCAGCGATCTCACTACTGGGTATCTGTCCAAAAGGAAAAAAAATCATTATAGCAAAAAGATACCTGCACTTGTACATTTATAGCAACAGTATTCACAGTAGTAAAGATATGGAATCAATCTGTGTCCATCAGGAGATGATTAGATAAATAAAATATGATACACAGACATAAACAATGGAATACTACTTAGCCATGAAAAGAATGAAATTATGTCTTTTGCAGCAACATGGATAGAACTGAAGCCATTATCTTTTGTAAAACAACTCAGAAACAGAAAGCCGAAAACCTCATATTCCCACTTTTAAGTGGGAGCTAAATAGTGTGCACACAAAGATATAGAGTGTGGACTGACAGACATTGAGGACTTGAAAGGGTAGGCAGGTGGGAGGAGGGTGAGGAATAAGCAATTACTTAATAAGTACAATGTACACTATCCAGGTGATGGTTACAATAAAAACCCACACTTCACCACTACGACTATATCCAGGTAACAAAACTGTACTTGTAACCCCTAAATTTATACAAATAAAAAAAGTTAAAAAAAGAAAATGTGGTTTATACATGGAATATGATGCAGGCTTTGAAAAGAAGGAAATCCTGTCCATCTACAATATGGATGAACCTTAAGGACATTATGCAAAGTGAAATAAACTAGTCACAAAAGGACAGATACCATAGGATTCCACTCATATGAAGTATCCAAAGTAGTCAAAATCGTAGCAACAGAAGTAGAGAGGTGGTTGTCAAGGGCTGAGAGGGAGGAATAGAATTAGTGTTTAATGAGTGTAGAGTTTCAGTTTTGCAAGATGAAAAGTGCTGGAGATCTGTTGTACAACAATGAGGATATATTTAAATGCTGTTGAGCTGTACATACATTGTTAAGATGAGAAATGTACCGTTATGTGTTTTTACCATAATAAAAAGTGTTTAAGAACAAAAAGGTAATGGTTTCAAAAAGTCTATGCTACCAAAGCCATTTGGCAATAATGCTTCCAAATGCTTTTTTTCTAAAAAAAAAAAAAAAAAAAAGAGGGAGAGAGAATTAATTTATGCCATGCCGTTTAAAACAACCTCTGACATATGGCAAACATTTGAAAACTAGTTACTGCTATACATATAATTAGATATATAATGCGATGCATGATATTATGAAGGTGAGTTCAGAGAAGGCATGGTGGAAAACCATAGTGGCACAGTGAGCTAATTCCAGGACGACCCTGGCTTTGTGGCTATTGATGATTTAAACAGTAAAAAGTACAACTTCTCTGCTTTGAGAGCCTGCTATGGTTGAGGTGAGCATGTTCCCTAATTCTCTCAGCCAGCATTCAAAGAGGCATTATTTCCTATCAGACTAAACTTCTTGAGGAAAAGCTCTCTATCATGTTCAGCATTTTGCATTTAATGTCATGCCCAATAAGAATAAATATCTGTTAAATGAGTAAATTTTACAAAGGCAGTAACTGTGGTTTAGAAAGGCTAAAGGTCTCCTCCCTAATGAATGGCAGAGTCAGAGTCAAAACCAGGTCTGTCCAGCTGCAAACTCCATAATGTTCTAATCCACTGTGTGGCCTCCGGGGAAGCCTGGCAAACCTCTACAACAACTAGGTGGGTGGGCAATTCTTCCATTCCAGAAAGAAACTGCATTTGAATGGGGCATTCCTAAACTAAGTTATCTGTATTATGACAGCTGAGAGGGGAAAAAAAGCTTGATGGGTTAGTTAATTGGAATTTGGAAAAGGGAAAAGATTAAATAATAATGACACAATAATACAGTGACAGAATAAAATAGCTGGCACTTACTAAGTACTTGAATCAAGTAAAATAAAGCTGAGTAAAATAGCTGGCACTTACTATAGTATACTATATGTACTATGTGGCAGGCAGTGTGTTCAGCCATTCTTATGTTCTATCTTAATCTGCATTCCATCTTGGTGAAGATGGGTTTTTGAGGTGGAGGAAAATGAAGCTTAGAGAGTTTAAAAAGCTCACTAAGTTTGCCCAGCTTGTAAGTAGCAGAATCAGGATGTAAACCCAGGCTGTATGACTCCGGTTCCATGGTTGGAGCAGTGCCAGAAAACTCAGTGAATGATTCTAAGATGGGGCACTTGACTGGGTCAGCTACTATAGGAAGGAATTTAGACTGTTAGTGGAACTGACAGTCTTTGGCTCAAGCCTGGCTGTGCTACCTAGTGGCTCTGAACCCTGTCATGTTGCATCACATCCCTAGGCTCCTGTTTCTTGACGTGGAAATTGAAGTTAATACCAATGATAAAGTGTTGCAGAGAAAAGCACAACTGTGAGCCCCCAGCATTTGGCCAGTAGTTGGACCATAGTTTCTGGAGCAGGTGGGTTTCTATTGTGGCAGAGGAAACAAAGAGAGCAGGAGTGAGAAAGGGTGAGCAATGGGCCCCTACAATGACCTGGCACGGAGCTATAGGACTTAGACAATTTCAAGATTGAGGGGATCTTAGAGGTCAGATGAAGGAATCTTGAAGTCCTGGCACATTCCTTTCATCCTCTGCATGAGAGCTTTGATTTTTGTCACATAAATGATGAAATAGCAGCGCCTGCACCTTAAGAAGATATGTAGGAGTTTTGTTTCTAAACACCCCTCACTACAGGGGTGAGAGCTTGTCACATTTTTATTACTGCCAGGATTAGCCCCGTTGCTAGTGCTGACACATGAGTCACTGTGCTGGTCCTGGGAGCACCAGGGTACTCTGACTGACAAAGCAGATTGATGGAGGCAACACAGGAATCCTGCCTTGTTTTTGTTTTCTAGGGAAGCCACAACATTGCCAGCAAATAGGGGCAGCTGGGATGCTGGTGGGTGTTTCCATTTGTAGGGGAAGCCAAGGAATGGCCTGCACCTCTGAGTCTGACAGCAAGCCCGTTGCTCCCTTCTGAAATGAGTTGAATGCTTGCACACCCGCGTGGCTTGCCTCTCCCGGCAAGAGCAGATGCTCACAGATCACCACCATGAACAAGGTGCTGGCCTAGGTATTGCACTGCACCCTGACAATGATGCTGTAAATTAAGCACTAATGCTCCCATTTTATAGAATAAAAATAAACAGTGCCTCAGAGACATTAGATGCAGGTACTGAGGTTACACTGCTGTCAGTGAGCAGGATGAATTAAAACCAGGTCTGCTTGTCTTCAAAAAACTAGCCTTTCCCCTACAGCAGGCTGCCCTTCGAAATGCTAATTAATCCTTTCCACGTACATTTCTGCATGTAACCTTCATTACAGCAGTGTGAAGTAGCTGTTATTAAGAAAAATGAGGCTCGTAGAGGTTAACCACATTATTCAAAGCCCCAGGTTTATTAACTCTTTATTTCTTTATATTAGATTTAGTAAACACCACTGTGCCCCATTGTATTGGGTTCTGGGTTATAATCCTCAAGATCTACATGCTCTTGCCTTCATGGAGCATACATCCTATTGAGGGAACCATAAAAATACTATCACCCAGGAAACAATTATGTTGTAGGAAGTAACATAAGGAAAAGTACAAGGGTACTTGTGACATGTAAACTGAGGCACAGTTAGAAAGCAAGCAAGCAAGTGTCATAGACCGCGTGTTTGTATCACCTCCCAAGTTCATATGAAGCCGTAATCTCCAAAGCAGTGGTATTTAGAGGTAAGGCCTTTGGGAGGTAACTAGGTTTAGATGAGGTCGTGATTGGTGGGGTTCCTCATGATGGGCTTTGTATTCTTACAGGAAGAGGAAGAGAGAACTGGGCTCCCTCTCTTTCCACCACGTGAGGACACAGCAAGAAGGCAACCATGTATAAGCCAGAAATGGACCCTCAGCAGGAACCGAAACTGCCTATACCTTGATCTTGAACTTGGAAGACTCCAAAACTGTGAGAAATAAGTATTTGTCGTGTAATGCACTCAGTCTATGGTATTTTGTTACGGCAGCCTGAGGTGACTAAGATAGCAGGACTTGAATCTAGTCCAGAAAAGCCACAGGGCTCTGTTTCCCATGCTGCATTCTTCCTGCAATGAAAGTAAGTTATTAGCAGTGCTGTTTTCCACAGTTACTCCAATGTTTTGCCTGGGCCTGTGCAGACTTTTCAGGAGTCGGTTAAGAACAAATCCAGGGATAGTATTTTGCTTTTGCTGGAGAGCAAGCAATAGACATGTAGCCATTAACTGAAATGGTTTTGGACATTAAGTCAATTTCTGGGGAAAATGGAATTGGGATGAACTGGCACCTTTGAGTGTATCTGATGTGTACTTCTTTTTCATGGTACTTGATACAATTTCACCAGTAAAAATTGTTCCTCAGTGTGGAACCGGCTATTGACAGATAAATGAAACCCCTTTGGCCTTGGGATGTTAGGAGACAGAGAGAGAGAGAGAGAGAGAGAGAGAGACAGAGAGACAGAGAGAGAGAGACAGAGAGAGAGAGAGAGAAAGAGAGAGAAAGAGTGAGAGTCCAGAAGATATTCTTCTAGTGTGAATGGTGTTTTATAGGCTCAAAGCATGTGAGAGCTGGAAGGGACTTCAGATTCAGCTAAGTCGAACTCCATCATCTAATATGTGAGGAAACTGAGGCCCAGAGAAGGGAAATGCCCAGCTCCAGGGCAAAGCTAAGAAGACAGAAAGCAGGTATCATGGACCAAATGTTTGTGTCACCTCTCAAATTCATATGTTGAAGCCCTGATCCCCAGTGCAGTTATAAGTCTGGTAGTAAATCTGAGAAGATAACGCTGATCTGTCCTTCATGAAAACAGAGATGTCTCTAGGTATTTCAAATGTAAAGTAGGTTAATACAGAGAATTAGTGACATATGACGTGATTGAAAGTAGTGGAGGAGCAAAGGCCAGGAAAAGCCGGTGACAGTCAGTTTTAATCACAGCTATCAAATAATTTAGAATTGCAGGAAACTGTCACCAATGATTATATCTGCTTGCAGCAATAAAGCAAGTGATCTGCAGGAGAAAGAAGATTTCTGTAAAATCTCTCATATGCTATCATCTGTGCATATATTTGGTCAACACAGAGAAGCAATAATATGGCTTCTGTCTCTCATCTTTTTCAGCCTCTACTGGCAAAATCTAAAGCATAACTGTGGTGACAAAGAATTCTGGGAAATGTAGCTCCCAGGCTTCCAGCCCCTTGTGAAATAGGGAATAGAAAGGAGTGGAAATGGTACTAAACTGCTAAAAGAATTTCTAACACAACAGTTCTACCAAATTCTTTCCACCCGTTCTTTCATCACTCTGTATTTCCTTTCCTCTTTTCTTCCTTTCCAGAATATTTGGTGAGGGACTCAGGGAACTGTTGTCTGTCTGGGCTGAAGCCTGTCTGGTATAGAAAGATAGAGATTTGGCTTGAACAATAGCATGCATTTGATGGAGGGAGAGGCCTTTCCAGATATTAGCAAACAAGCAAAATCTGTTTTAAAAGAAATCTGAACATGTTTATGTGTCACTAGAAAAAGTCAAGCACCATGATAGGAAAATGGGCGAGATGTAGTAGTGGGTCAAGACCCATACTGTAGGTGTGGACAGATCTTAAATCTAGGTCTGTCTTTGCTATTTATTACCTAGCAGACCCTGAGCATCTGACGTAATCTATGTCTTAGTAATAGGAATAACGAAAGTTATTAATCTCATAGGATTCTTGTGAGAATTGCATGAAATAACATATATTGCAATATATTTGGCACATAGTGAAAATTTTATAGTAGTCCTGATATTATTATGCTTATTGAAATCATTATTGATGACTAATGTCAAGAGTTCAAAAATTAGGGCTCAGTTTTGCAGAGATCAGAATTCAGTCTAGATTCTTTAAGCAGATATGAATCAAATGCTATTTACTAAATGGCTTTTGGAATCAATAGAGAGGCTGAAGAAGCTGCTTCTTGGTTGAGCTCTCAGGATCACCTCAGAGAACTGGGTCACCAGGAGCCACTGCCTCATTTTTGACCTGAAAGCCTCCCGATGAATTGAGAAGCTGCTGCTCCACCTGCTGTCTCCAGAACCACTTGCTCTGCCAGAAATAGGAGACCAGAAAGACCACTAAGATATCTACTAAATCAGGCAACTCTCTGTACAGAAACTGGCTTGAGGCCTGTACCACCCATGCATGGTCTAGAAGCCACTGGAAAAAAAATCAGACCTGCCCAGAATGGTGCTCACAGAAAGAGAAGCAGCAGCAGAAATGGGCTCCACTCCATTTCCACCTTCCACATTTCAGACGAGTGCATATAACCCAAATCATATCCAGAGCCCCAGCTGCACAATTGTCTGTACCATGTAGTGTTTAGATATCTACACCCTGCAACTCAGGATGACAATCTGAAGGAAGTGGAGTATAAATCCATTATTTTAATCACTGGGAAACCACATTTTTCTCAACACTTATGTTTTCATGGAGAGCTACTTCCCCAGCGAAACACTCCTGGCCACTGTTTCCATTCCTTACTTATGCTTGTCCATGAGAAAAGGTGTGTAATATTTAATCATGAGCGTGGCTCAGCTCCTTAGAGTTTCTTCCTTGAGTTATGCTCAACACCAGTAAGGGTGCATTCTCCTCTTCCCCAGGGCCAGGAGGTCATCTTAATCTAAAGGCCCTATGCAGAGTGGCCAGCAATGGTCCAGCTACAAGGGGACTGGGTGAATAAATATCTGTCTCCTGTATGGGCAATGTTTTAGCAAGCCCACCTGCCTATACAGCTAAGTCACATGCTCTAAATAGCTTTGTCACTAATGAAGCTCACATTCTGACCCAAAATCTTGACTCCTGTTCAATGTAATTGATTCCAAACTCAGGCAGGTGATAGTGAGTATTATATGTTAATCCATTAAATTTCCATTATGAAATCAGAGCATGAGCAGATAATTAAGAAAAAATACAAATAACAAATAGAGAATGATCAATTCAAAGGCAATTAAACTTCAGTTAAAAAAATTCAAAGAAAATTGTAACCTAAGAAATTTTTAAAAAGTGAATACTCACTGTGTGTAATGAGTTACAGATACTGCCATATACTGCTGGTGGGTATACAAATTCATATATCTGAGGAGAAAAAATTTGTGATATATGTCAAAGCCATATGGTTTAACCCAGAAATCTTGTATTTTAGCACTTCTTTTAAGGGGACAAATCAGATATCCATTTCAGTATTACTTATTATAGTGAAAAATTACTGTTTCCTCCAGGTTCCAAAACAGGACATATATGAAATTGTTGCAATGCGCAGCATGTTATGTTTGCATTTAAAAAAAGCCTTAGTATATGAATATTTGATTTCATATGGAAATAATCATGGCATAGTATTAAGTGAAAAAGATTGTAAAACAGTGTGCATAGAATTATATATACATATGTGTGCATCAATATATACATATATGTCTATGGTTACACATATATTTATATATGTGTATGTGCATACACATACATGTATATTTGTGAAAAATGCAGTTATGATATATGTGCTTTCTAAAATTCTGTAATAAGAGGTGGGCTGGAGCAAAAGGAATGGGAGAATAAAACTAATTTGTGTTTTTGGGTTTGGGCAGCTGCCTCTTTCTACCACTTTCCATTCTCTATCTGGTTTCTGCTACAATTGCAGTCTGTGAGAAGAGATTCTGCTATCTCAATGTTCTCTGGATGGCTCTTTTATAACTAGAAATCATGATTATTTTATTATTTATTATACAAAAACATTAGGGCTACATTAACAAAAATGAAAACCTTTGCTGACAATCTGCCACCCTAATAAGTCAGCTTTTTTTAATCCCTGTTCCCTGGCTGTTCTAATCCATATGCATGCAGTATTTGTTCCTATAACAATGTTCTTAGCAATGTTCTTACAACATGAACACAATTTTCTGTTTTTCTTTTAGCCACTCTTATAGTCAAAGACTTTTCCCTGTTGCTTCATGGTACCTCATCTGTCTCTGCATGAGAAAGGAAAGTAACCTGAGAACGCGTAGATGTGTCTGGGTCCCTTGTTCCCTTCCTTGCAACCACTGTGGTACTGGCAGGTGTGGATGTACCAGGCTGACCCTGGCCACATCTGCCAAGGACCAGGATCTGGTGTTGAGGCCTGGCCAAGAGAGCTCTTGGTTAAGGTAGTGCTAATGCCGGATTGGGTTAGTCACCCCTTCTGGTGTTCTTTTGCTGAATAGTCCTATAGCTGTTTCTGTCAGGCTCTAATCCTTTCTGGAGTCTGGCTTGGACACTGAGTACGGACCAAGGGTTTGGCTTGGTGTTGCCTTGCCTCGGTGAGCTCTAAGGAGTGGAAAGGGAATCATGAATATTCATGGTCTCCTATGTTCCTGGCCCTGTGCTCAGAACTTAAGGAATGACATCTCCTGAGCCTTTACTAATGATCCAGGGCAGTGGAGTATAGGAGTTAAGAACAGAGATTTGGGCACCAGGCCATCTTGTGTCCCAGTGCCATCTCTATCATGTACCTGCTGTGAAATGCTTAGACTGTGATTCTGCTCTAGCTGTAACTTAGCTTCCTTACCTGCAAAATGGGGATAACAGTGATGCCTACTCCTTAGGGTTGTAGTGAAGATCAAATGAGATAAAATGTGTGGAGCACTCAGACTTGTGCCTGAAACAAATCTTGAACCTGACTCCTTAATTACTCTATTACTGTTACTGACAACATCTTGAGGATGTGAGTACTGCTAACCTCAATTTATAGACGAAGAAGGCGCAATTCAGAAAACTTCAGTAACTTAAGTTTACTTCAGATCTTTATTTAGACCAAGAAAAAAAAGCCCCAGTTTTCCAATGGTTGAAATTGGCCAGGCAACAACAGACTGGTCATTAACAGAGAATATAGACTATTGACCTTGCTCAGTGCTTATGTGACTGAAAATTAGTATCACCTGGGGAGGGTCTTATAGACTCACAATATTCAGATCTACCTCAAACCATGTTTTTTTTTGTTTGTTTTGTTTTGTTTTGATTTTGAGATGGAGGCTCACTCTGTTGGCCAGGCTAGAATGCGTGGCATGATCTCTGCTCACTGCAACCTAACCTTCACCTCTGGGTTCAAGCAATTCTCCCACTTCAGCCTCCTGAGTAGCTGACATGCTACCACACCTGGCTAATTTTTGTATATTTAGTAGAGACAGGGTTTCAACACAGTGAAACCTCAGCCTCTTAAGTAGCTAGGCTACAGTCATGAGCCACTATGCTTGGCTGATTTTTGTATTTTTAGTAGAAACAGAGACCACCAGTTTGGCCAGGCTGGTCTCAAACTTCTGACCTCAAGTGATCCACCTGCCTCAGCCTCCCAAGGCCATGATATTTTAAAGTTCCCCCAGAAAATTCACTATGAAGATAAGTTTGAGGACTTGCACTCTGGCTGCCCAGGCCACCCTATTGGTAGATGATGGCCAATGGTAGGGAAAGGAAAAAGAAAGCAAATCCTTAGTCAGTTCCATTGCTCAACTGCTATGCTTACAAATATTAGTGATGGAAGCATTTGTTATCAGTGGGAGAAGGTATATCTTAAGTGATTGATCAATATCTTTTTATGTAGTTTTGTGCACTGATGTGAACATCAGGCATTGGCTGTACATGTTGACCTTGCTCAGAAAGGTAGATCAATGTTTATACTGGACAAAATAAACACTATTTGATATTTTACACTAGTTTCCAACTACACTCTTGTTATAAACATTAGAGTTATACACTCTCATCAATAATTCAAACACAATTTAAAATGACATAAAAGACCAACATTTGTTGGAAGTTACTTTGTTTAATATGGTATTGATTATGTGGGAATCCTTTTACATATGCCAATTATATTAGTCAGCTTTGGCTGCCATAACATGACAAAATACTACAGGCTGGGTAGTTTAAACAACAGAATTTTATTTTCTTACGGTTCTGGAGGCTAGAAGTCCAAAGTTCAGGCCAATTTGGTTTCTGGTGAGGCCTTTCTTCCTGGCTTGCACATGGCAGCTTCCTGCTGTGGCCTTTCATAGGTAAGTGTGGCTGGCGAGAGAGAGCTCTGCTATTCCTTCCTCTTCTTGTAAGGCCACCAGTCACATTGGATTAGGACTCTTTGTCCCTACCCAAATCTCATCTTGTAGCTCTCATAATTTCCACTTGGTGTGGGAGGCACCCAGTGGGAGATGACTGAATCACTGAGGTAGGTCTTTCCCATTCTGTTCTTGTGATAGTGAATGGGTCTCAGGAGATCTGATAGTTTTAAAAATGGGAGTTTCTCTGTACAAGATCTTTTTCTTTGCCTGCTGTCATCCATGTAGGACGTGACTTGCTCCTCCTTGCCTTCCACCATGATTGTGAGGCTCCCCCAGCCACGCAGAAGTGTAAGTCCAATTAAACCTCTTTCTTTTGTAAATTGCCCAGTCTTGGGTATGTCTTTATTAGCAGCATGAAAACAGACTAATACAGACTCCCACCCTTATGACCTCATTTAATTTACCTCTAAAATTTGTATCTTCAAATACAGTTATGTCAAGGGTTAGAACTTCAATATACGAAATTTGGAGGAAAATAATTTAGCCCATAGCACCAATTTTATTTATTTTTACTTACCCTAAGAGTTATTTACTTATTTTGATGAGAAAACAGGCCTAGAGAAGTTAAGTAAGATGACCAAAGTCAAGAAGCCCAAATGAGGGACAGCCAGATATGGAATCCAGAGCTGACTTCAAAGTCCTATATACTTATCATCCTATCCACAGTTCTCACCCATATTTACACCAAAATACAATCCTCCTTTGTCAATGTGAATTCTACCTGTTTGGTGTTTAATTTTCCTGTAAATCCTTTTTTGAGAAATTAGCAAAAGAGACAAGTGGCAGATCCTGCTAATTCCTGTTTACTTACTAGTTACATATTGCTTGGATGTCTACTTTGTTCCAAATTAGATACTCAATAATATTAGATTCATACTTGAGCATGCTCACAGTCTAGAGGAAGAGACAGACCACCAAACAGACAAAGATCATCAGTGTGGAAATGCTCTGATGGTGTTTCAGGGCTTTGGTGGAGCTCAAAGCAGAGCATTCACTCTGTTGAAGGTTCATTTGTTCAATATGGTTCAATTTTAAATATGCCAATTGTATTAGTCAGCTTTGGCTTCCATAACAAAATACTACAGGTTGGGTGGTTTAAACAGCAGAAATTAATTTTCTTACAATTCTGAAGGCTAGAAGTCCAAAGATGGGGTTCTGGCAGGTTAATGAGATGGTGACCCCTATGTTTTATTTTGGACAAAGAGAACATAGGTGAATCCTGGAAAGGAAAGCAGGCATTCCAGGCAGAAATGGTAAAATACAAAGAGAAGCTGCAGCATGAGTTGTGTGTCAGGCAGGAGCTGCACCTTAGGTACCCAAACTTACTTCCCTGACACATCTCACTGATGCTGTGAGCCTTGTATGTCCTTTTATCACATGGGCAGTGATATGAATAACAACAATAACAGGTTATATTTATAGAGTCTTTATTTATATGTCTATATATTTTACATGTTTCTCCCTTAATTCTCATAACAATATTTGTGGGATAGATTCTGTTGCTATCTTCTTTGTACAACTGACTTTACTGAGCCAAGAGTGCAACAGCATGTATTCCAGGAAGACTTCCCCAGCTGAAAATGCTAAATACAGATGTGGCTTGTTTGTGTTTTATGGGAGCAAGCCATCACTTCTGGGATACATATGTAAAAATTTGGAATTGCCAAACACTCACATTTCAGTGCTGTGAAATGATTGACATGTGTACCCAGCAAATGTGCACATATAGGTATGCCATGTACTTATTCATAGACTGATTCCTTTTCACAAGGGTCTGAGGGAGAGATGATCGTATGAGGCTAGACTGACCAGCAAATCTGTTTGAGCTTTCAGTGCTGACAGGGATGAAGGCCTTTGTCATGTAGCTGCAGCAACATCTTCTTTTCCTTTCTTGCTTTGCAGCATAGTCCTTTGCAAAAAAAGACAAAGATTCAAACTTAAAAGCAGAAGAATCAACAGATGTCACAGATATTTTTAAACCAATTACTGAGGCATCCCTGCAGAGGCAGGCATATGAAATATAGATGTGGCTTCCTGCACCAAATTTGATTTATTTCTGAGATCACTCCTTCATCAGAGCTCGAGCTGCATTCCAGTGTATTCTGAACAAGCCAATGAGCAATCAGGGCATTCCTAGTTGTTAGCAACCCTGCAGATAATTTACAAGGCACATCATTGCCTCAGGCTTTAATAATAATTACGACAGAGCACTGTTTTCCCACCTAGGGCTGGAAGCAGAAAGGACTGCTCAGATCCTCCTCCCTGACTGGTTAAGTAAGTAAACATATTCTGTCCCTCTTTCTCTCTCCCAGTTTTCACCCAGGGCAGATCTTAATGGAATAAACACACTGAGGCAATAGCGCCCATGAGAACAGGTTGTAACTCTGAGGAGAGGGCCCCTAAATTTTACAATCTGTAGCCTCTGCACCTCATAGTAAAATAACATGTAATAACACCCCACTGCCTTGTGGCAGGGTCAGTATTCTACGTGTAATAGGGATGTCTTATTAGTAAAGACAGGTGTTCTAATTCATTAATACACAATCATTGAGCTTCTAGTTTGCTCTTGGCACTGAGGACAAAACTGTGAATAAGATACTTCAGGCTGCCCTCTTGAAATGTTGGGGGAAGAAACCATTCAACAAGGAATTATAAATATAGTGACTCTTAATCAAAGTGATTGCCATTCCTTTTTCCTTTCCTGTGTTTAATCCAATGGTTCTCAAAATGTGTTCCCTGGGCCAGCAGCATCAGCCTCACCTATGGACTTGTTAGAAATACACATTCTCAGACCCCCACCTGTAACATCTTAATTAAAAAACTCTCAGAGTGAGGCCAAGCAATCAGTTTTGACAAGCCCTCCAGATGATACTGATCCATGCTTAAATTTGAGAACAATCAAGTAGAAACTCATGGTAGCTGAATCAGGATCAAGGGAAAACATTAGTAAGGAGATAAGAAAATGTTATTAAACCTCATGCTACTAGCTTCATAGTAAACTGTGTTGGGGAATGTGGTGTTGAGGCCAAAGTAGGGTATCTACTTTTTCTCCACATCCATACCTTGGAGCCTGCCTGTGGGGAGAGGTGGGTCTTCTAATTCAAGCAGCTTCCAGGCTGCTACATGCAGTGTTGCTGAACTACTTTATAAATTCAGCAGCACAAGAAATTTCAGGACTTTACTGTCCATCCAAAGGAAGACTTGAGCAGATCAGCTTACCCCAGGAGAGTGGAAGTGAAGGAGGCCCCTTTCTTACATCCTGTGTTAGTCCATTCTCACACTGCTATAAAGAACTACCTGAGACTGGGTAATTTATGAAGAAAAGAAGTTTAATAGATCACAGTTCCACAGGCTGTACAGGAAACATGGCTAAGAGGCCTCAGGAAACTTACAATAATGGCAGAAAGGTGAAGGGGAAGCAAGCACATTTTACCATGATGGAACAGAAGAGACAGTGCAAAGGGGGAAGTGTTACACACGCTCAAATAATCAGGTCTCATGAGAACTCACAATCATGAGAAGAGCAAGGGGAAAATTTGCCCCCATTATCCAATCGCCTCCCACCAGGTACCTCCCCCAACACTGAGGATTACAATTCAACCTGAGATTTGGGTGGGGACACAGAGACAAACTGTATCATTCTGCCCCTTGCTCCTCCCAAATCTCATGTCCTTCTCACATTTCAAAACACAATCATGCTTTTCTAACAGTCCCCCAAGTCTTTGCTCATTTCAGCATTAACTCAAGAATCCTAGTCCAAAGTCTAATCTGAGACAAGATGAGTCTCTTTCTCTTATGAGCCTGTAAAATCAAAAACAAGTTAGTTACTTCCAATACACAATGTGGGTACAGGAATTGGATAAATACTCCCATTCCAAATGGGAGAAATTGGCTCAAACAAGGGGCTATAGGCGCCATGCAAGTCTGAAACACAGCAGGGTCGTCATTAAATCATGTAGCTCCAAAATAATCTCCTTTGACTTCATGTCTCACATCCAGGCCACACTGAAGCAAGTGGTGGGCTCCCAAGGCCTTGGACAGGTCCACCCCTGTGGTTCTGCCGGGTACAGCCCCCCCAGGCTGCTTTCATGAACTGGTGTTGAGTGCCTGCAGCTTTTCCAAATATATGGTGCAAACTGTCAGTATATCTACCATTCTGGGGTCTGAAGATGGTGTAACTCTTCTCACAGTACCACTAGAAAGTTCCACAATGGGTACTCTGTGTGAGGGCTCCAACCCCATATTTCCCCTTCACACTGACCTAGTAGAGGTTCTCTATGAGGGCTTCACCCATGCAGCAGACTTCTGCCTGGACATCCAGGAATTTCCATACACCCTCTAATATCTAGGCAGAGGCTTCTAAACCCCAACTCTTGCTTTCTGTGCACCTGTAGGCCCAACACTACAAGGAAGCTGCGAAGGTTTGGAGCTTGCCTTCTCTGAAGCAGTGGCCTGAGCTGTACTTTGGTCCCTTTTGGCCATGGCTGGAGCTGGAGTGGCTGGGATGCAGGGTGCCATGTCCTGAGGCTGCACAGAGCATCAGGGCCCTGGGTCTGGCCCATGAAGCCATATTTAACTCCTAGGCCTCAGGGACTGTGATAGGAGGTGCTGCCACAAACATCTCTGACATATCCTGAAGACATTTTCCCAATTGTCTTGGCTGTTAACATTCAGCTCTTCTGCATTTATGCAAATTTCTGCTACCTTGAAGTCCTCCCCAGAAAATGATTTCTTCTTTTCTACTGCATGGGCAGGCTGCAAATTTTCCAAACTTTTATGCTCTGCTTCCCTTTTAAATATAAGTTCTAGTGACAGGTCATTTCCTTGTTTATACAAATGAGTGTAGGCTTTTAGAAGCAGCCAGGTCACGTCTGAACACTTTGATGCTTAGAAATTTCTTCTGCCAGATACCCTAAATCATCTCTCTCAAGTTCAAAGTTCCACAGATTTCTAGGGGAGGGGCACAATGCCAGGAGTCTCTTTGTTAAAGCGTAGAAAGAGTAACCTTCACTCCAGTTCCCAATAAGTTTCTAATCTCCATCTGAGACCACCTCTGTCTAGACTTCATTGTCCATATCACTATCAGCATTTTGGTTACAATCATTCAACAACTCTAGGAATTTCCAAACTTTTCCTCATCTTCTGTTTTTTTCCTGATCCTTCCAAACTGTTTCAACCTCTGCCTATTACCCAGTTCCAAATTTTCAGGTATCTTTATAGCAATGCCCCACTTCTCTGATACCAATTTTCTATATTAGTCCAGTCTCACACTGCTATAAAGAACTACTTGACTCACTCATCTAATCCCAGCACTTTGGGAGACCAAGGTGGGCAGATCACTTAAGGTCAAGAGTTTGAGACTAGCGTTGCCAACATGGTGAAACCCCATCTCTACTAAAATACAAAAATTAGCTGGGTGTGGTGGTGGGCACTTGTAATCCCAGCTACTAGGGAGTCTGAGGCAGGAGAATCACTTGAACCCAGGAGGCAGAGGTTGCAGTGAACCAAGGTGCCACTGCACTCCAGCCTGGGCAACAGAGTGAGACCTCATCTCAAACAAAACAAACCAAACTAAAACAAAACAAAAACAACTACTTGTGACTGGTAATTTATGAAGAAAAGATGTTTAATTGATTCAAAATTCCACAGGCTGTACAGGAAGCATGGCTGAGAGGTCTCAGGAAACTTATGATCATGGCAGAAGGGTGAAGGGGAAGCAAGCATGTCTTACCTTGGTGGAGTGAGAGAGAGAGAGAGTGAAGGGGGAAGTGTGACACACTTTCAGACAGCAAAATCTTGTGAGAACTCACTCATTATCGTGATAAGAGTGAGGGAGAAACTTGCCCCCATAATCCAATCACCTTTCACCAGGTCTCTTCTCCAACACTGAGAATTACCATTCAACCTAAGATTTGAGTGGTGACAGAGAACCAAATATCATCACATCCATAATTCAGGCAATAAAAGAGAATCAGAGAAAGCTACACTATGTTAAATGGTGACAGTGAACTGTGGATGGGCTCAGATTCTCAACAACTAGATTAGTTACTCCTTTTCTCATGTGGTGGTGTGGGAGCAGAAATCTCACCTCTATGGAACTATGAGATGAGGCTGAGAATTATAGCTTCTTCTTTCAGAAAGAGGAAATAGAAGATGCCGTAAAATGGGGGTAAGGGAAGAAGGCAATGTTTTCTAGGTTGGAGTAGGGTCAGAAACATTCTGAGGTCACTAAGAAGACATTCTGTTTTGGTTGAGTTGACTTTTGAACCTATATTATTCCCTACCAATTTCAACCTTTCAGTTTATTTTTTCTATATCTCTACCAATGTCCTCTGATTTCCTTTCCCATAATTTCTTCTTCCTAAACCATTGTCCTTATGCCAGCCTACTGTTACTGACTGAGGCTTACATAACTTTGAAAAACACAATTATTCCACTGGTACTGTTGTAGGAACGTAAGCCTTTGGGTATGTCTCTGCTTGGGAGGCGGGAGTGGCATGGGGAGATGGCTGTTGTATGCACAGGCTGGCAAGAGCCTTGAAAATTAATCAGTGACCTGTGGGAGGTTTGCAGAAATGTCCTGAATGTGGCCTTGAATGTCATTGGGGGGTTATCACAGAAAGAGATGAGGAAAGAGCATGAGGAAAATGTGTCTTCCTTGACAGTACAGAGCAGCAGGTGCATCACCTACAGGATTCTGAAGCAAGGTCAGCATTATGAAAAGTCACAGAAAAATGGCAGCCACCCCAGAAAGCCAGGTTGAAACCTTGAGGCTCTCAGAACTGGAGGAAAGGTCTTGGATGTCTTTTGTGTGGGGAATGCCATTTCCTACCCATGGCTTCCACTATCACCTGTGCACCAATGTCTCTTATGTTCGTAGCACCAGCCTATTCCATGAACTCTAGATCTGCTTATGTAGGCACATCCTGTTCCAAAATGAGCTTGTCATTTTTACTCCTAATCATCCCTTCTCCAGTGTTTCCTGTAACAGGCAGATAAAGCAGAATGGGATAAACGGTACATAGATAAACAAAACAGAAACCCCATGCTAAGGCAAGTCACACACCACATGGTGCCAATATCTCTATGCAATTGTCAGTGTCCCTTCAGGTGTTGCAAAATATAGTATTCACCATTCCCCACTTGAATTCTTAACCAGTTGAGAAATGAGACAAAACAGGCAGCAGATGGAGAAACAAAACACCCCTGAGTGTTCAGAGGAGGCACTTACTGAGGTTTCTGTTTTCCCCTGGTCCAAGCAGTGAAGGAAAGAGAGACCAAATCATTGAAGTTCATGGGCTACCTCCAGCCTTTGTAGATATGTTAACTAAAGGGCAATCTTTCATCTGCCCTTCTTTACTCTAAATTGCATAGTGTAAAATGAGGATGAAAATTCAAATAAGGGAACAAATAGTTGTGAGGGTCCAGGGTAGGAAGAGTTAATTTGACCTGAGGGTTTGGAGAAAGGTTTGACATAAGAGGTGATGGATGGATGAGGTGGATCTTGAAAAAGGAGCTGGTGTTTACTAGGAAGAAAAAGAATGCATTCTCTGTAGAATGATGGTAAGTGCAAAAGTGTGGTGGTGGAGGAGTTCACCTTTTTGGGGAAATGTCTACTGCGTCTTGAGTGTAGAATATGTGGGTTATTTGGGGAGTGGGAATCTTTTAACTAGGTAAAGTGCAAAGAAAAGTATATATTTGGAACAAAGGATGGCCAAGTATGAGGGTATCTCCCAGGCATTATCCTGGCGGGGACACAAAGTTGGGTCTTTGGAGAAAGTTCTTTTGCTGATGAAGGAAATTGTCCCTCTAATAGTCCTGCTGCTCTCAGGTTAGCCACCAGAGCTGGGGTCCTGGCTTCTTCAATGTGGGACAGAAAAGCCTCACTCTTTTAAAAGCATCACATCAATTCACCTGGTGGTTGGGTGAGAGTTGCTACTTGAAACCCTTTACAGGCACTTATATTTTTTTAAAGACATAGGCAAAATGCCAGAGTAGAAATGGGAATATTTTGAACCTGTAAGCACAGTTAAGTTTCATCTTTCAGGGTCAAAGGAGTGAGTGACTTTATTTTTTCCAGAAATGTTCACAAAAGCCACTTTGCAAGGTCTGGCATGTTAGATGTGTCACACCAAGGGCACTTGTGTTTTTACTTTGGAAGAGGAAATGCTGCTGCCACCCCCCACTTTTTTAAAGAAATGGATACTTCTGATGTTGTGAGCGCAGTGCTGGGTCATTTTCTCCTGGGAAGCATTTCTTTTTCCCACAGAGGCTGTGGAAAATAGGAATTTCTACAAAAGGATCAGGAAGTTGTGAGGAGAGGGATGTGCATATCCCTGTTCTTCCCCAAAGAGCTGGCAAGACTGGCTTGGAGGAAAATACCATAAAGAATATCCAGAATGTGCCAGACAGTTTAGTCACTTTTTAGAGAATCATAAAAGGTAGTATATTTCCTTTCTTATTATACAGGTGAGGAAATTGAGCGCCAGGACCATTTAGTTTATGATGCCACGATTCATGTTCTTCCCAAGGCATCACATGTTTTCTCTGGAGTATTGCACCAGAAATTAGGTACAATCTTCATTTTTTCCTTTTTCTCCTCCTAAACCATATTTCTGCATCTATTCTGTCATCCTGAGCCAGTGGCCCACCATTTCCTTGTTCTTGGCAGACCTGGGAAAAAGTCTTCAAGGTATGACTTTAAAGAAATGGGACTAATGTTTGTTCAATCCCCAGAGGACTAGTGTCCCATGGCTAGGTACTAACTCACATGATCAATGGCGCTGTTATGACATTTCCAGGACTTTCCTTATACATTGCTTTCTAGGGGGTGAGTGTCATCAAAAGCATCGCTGCATTATAACTAAAACTTCTCTTTAATGTTCATACTTAAAAAACTTAAGGTATGCTTCTTAAAGATAATTTGGCTTTTCAAAAATTTAAAGATGAAATTGTCCACATTTCTACTAACCACCACAATAATACCTGGTGTTTTCTTTTCTAATGTTTGTAGTTAAACCATTTTTGAACCAAGACATTCAAATTCTGACTTCTTCATCTATAAGTTGTGTCCACAGACAAGTTATGTAATTTATTTATTCTTTTGTGAGACAGAGTCTCACTCTGTCACCCAGGCTGGAGTGCAGTGACATGATCTTGGCTCACTGCAACCTCTGCTTCCCAGGTTCAATCGATTCTCCTGCCTCAGCCTCCCCAAGTAGTTGGGATTACAGGTGAGTGCCGCCATGCCTAATTTTTGTAGTTTTGGTAGAGACTGGGTTTCACCATGTTGGTCAGGCTGGTCTCGAACTCCTGAGCTCAGGCGATCTGCCTGCCTCGGCCTCCCAAAGCGCTAGGATTACAGGTGTGAGCCATTGCGCCTGGTCAAGTTATGTAACTTATCTAAGCCACAATCTCCTGCCTTGCTCCTGGTTGGCATAAGGATGAAATAAATGACTACATGCAATGTGCCCGCCACAGAATTGCTCTTTAGTAGCCACCTTCATTGCCATCCAAGCTTATGAATCTGCACCTAGCTGATGATGAACATTGTTAGTTGAATGGAATCGAAAGTGAGTGGCTCACTCACGAAACTGACAGGCTATGAAACCAGTTTGGACAAGCTTTGCTTTTCTTAAGAAGGTCAAAGACAACTGTTGCATTTGCTGGAATCATAAACTGATGCCACATGCTATAAGCTCCGTCTTCTAAGGAACATACTGACTTTTCATTTTGGGATTTTGACATTAAAGAAAAATTACAGTTGACCAGAATGTAACTCCCATAGGGCAGTAGTCTTCCCTCTTTTATTTATTTATTGTATCAGTAGTCCCTGGAGCAATAGCTGGCACATGATAAGTTTTCAGTATCTGTTAGTTGAACAAATGTATCATTAACTAGGCACTCAACAGTTTTCTAAAAGAATACTCACTGTGCTTTTCATCCACTCACTCATTCATTTATAAACATGAATGCCGTGTTCACCACGTTCTTGGCATTATGCCATGTCTCTGTGGAGTGGTCACATGTGAACTGGGCATGGACCCTGACCTCAGGGATATAAGCCATGTTATAAATGCCTCTATTCCAAGGAATAAATAGTAAGTGAGGAGAAAAGTACTTAGACAATATTGTGGGAGTTTTCAGAGGAGAGACATCACTGGTAGCTTGTTGAACAAGGGTGTCAATAACTTTTGAACAGACTTTTAAAGGTTGTGTATATTCGTTGTTTAATTGACCAGTGAAAAAAATAATCAGCTATTTGTAGAAAACTTAGTTAGATATATATACACACACACACAGACACATACCTGTTAACTGAATTGACCAGCCCTCTAACTTAATCATTTGATTCATTCAAAGTAATCCATCTTTTATGGATATCAGTGCTCCTGCATGTATTTCTGTGGCAAATGAGAAATTAGCCTGGCTCAGCATCTTGCCTCAACTCTACACACTGAGAATTCTGACTTCAACAATTCATTAAAATCATGCATCAGTGCCAAGATCTCCCTTGCTTCCTTCCCCCTCTCTTCTTCATTAAAACACAGTGATTATGCAATCCTATTCCTCTGCCCGGGGCTCATTCTCAAAGTGTCCTTATGCAAATGCTGCTGCTACTGCTGCTGCTGCTGCTGATGATGATGAAAATGATTGGCACCAGGGACAGCAGGGGAGGGCGGCAGCCGGCATGTGCTCCTCTCCTAAATCCAGTTTGGCAAAATGCTTTGTCTGGGGTGGGCCATGAGTCACTGCCAGTTCCAGCTGCATGGAAGAGCAGGAGGCAAAGGGGGAAGAGAAAAGGAAGCAGCAAGAGGAAGGCAGAATGGCAAGCTGAATGGATGCATCAGTACATCACAGACTCAGGCTCTGGAGAAGCTTTGCTCTAATGTGATCTAATATTAGCATGGTACAGATAAAGGAACTGGGGCCAGCACAGTGGCCTGACCTGCTCAGGAGCCTGCAGCTGGAGGTGAGAACACCACAGCTAACACCATGCTTGCTTTTCCATATGCTGCTGCTGTGTCCTAACTCTCAAGTGGAACAGTGAGAGGTAAGCAGTCACAGAGTGAGGCCCTGCATCAGTCCATTTGCAGGTGGGATTTCTTTCTTCTTGACTGCCTTCTGATGACCAAATGGACACACAGTATCTGGATCCTGGAAAAGAATGAGGTTCTTGCCTTTGAGAAACTAGCCCATGAAGAAGAAAGGCTGTGTGCAAAGGGGTGAGGAATCCTGAAAGAAGCAGCTGTTGAGCAGCGAGAAGAAAAATACAGAGCAGCACAGTCCCACCAGCAACAGGCGTCATCACTTGAGATGTAGGCAGGAGATAGGGTGAGAGAGCTGTTATTAAAGACTCCACCAGCATCAAACTCTGTTACAACCTTTCTAATACTTTCATCCTTTTTCAGTCTTATTTTTTTTAACCAAGTCAAAAAAATCCTTTTATCTCAGCAGTCCCCAACCTTTTGGCGCCACAGTTGGGTTTTGTGGAAGACAGTTTTCCTATGGACAGTTTGGGAGATGGTTTCAAGATGAAATTATTCCACCTCCGATCATCAAGCATTAGTTATATTCTCTTAATAAGGAGCATGCAATCTAGATCTCTCACACATGCAGTTCAAAATAGGATTTGCACTCCTATGAAAATCTACTGTTGCCATTGATCTGACAGGCAGTGGAGCTCAGGCTGTAATGCTAGCTTGCCTTCTGATCACCTCCTGCTGTGCGGCCAGTTTCCTAACAGGCCATGGGCAGGTGCCAGTCTGTGACCCGAGGGTCAGGGCTCTGTGTACTCGGCACTATTCCAAGTGTTTTATATGATCCTCACAGCCTTCTGAGGGAAGTTCTCTTATTACGCATCTGACATTGAGAAGATTGAGGTATAGAGAGGTTAAGTAACCTGCTTATGTGCCGGGTGACGGGTGAAGGCAGTGTTTGAAGTCAGGCAGTCTCACTGCAAAGTGAGTGCTCTTAATGAGCACTCTGTCTTTTTGTTTCAGTCTTACACTGTGGCTCCTTAAATCTTAGAAGCTAAGAATTTTTTATTCTAGGTAATTCCTATAATGATTTCCCCATGTACTCTTTTTTTTTTTTTTTTTGAGACAGAGTCTCACTCTGTCACCCAGGCTGGAGTGTAGCGGTGTAATCTCGGCTCACTGCAACTTTTGCCTCCCGGGATCAAGCAATTCTCCTGCCTCAGCTTCCCAAGTAGCTGGGATTACAGGCATGGGCACCACATCCGGCTAATTTTTGTATTTTTAATAGAGACAGGGTTTTGTCATGTCAGCCGTGCTGGTGTTAAACTCCGGACTCAGGTGATCCACCAACCTCAGCCTCTCAGAGTGCTGGGATTACAGGCCTGAGCCACTGTGCCTGGCCTCTCTGTATATTTTTGTCTGAATGGTGCAGGTCATGGAATACAAGGTACATGTGGGAGCCGTGGTGGAGAAAAGCCATCAATTACTCAACATATCTAGTGACTTTACACACCATAAATATTTTGGGAAGATTAATTTGAAAAGCATGGTAAGATAAGACCATTATTTTATGGAGAGACAGGCCCCTATTGTCATGTTGAGTCCCGTGGGTTATTTATGTCTGGCTACTTTGCTTCTGATGGGGCACCTGAGTCAAGACAGGACTGAAACAGGAATGGACAGATAAAGGGAGTACAAGGCCTGTGGGCCCATATGTCTCCACTCTCCAGTCTTTAATATGTGGCAGATGAAGCGAATCAATCATGGCCACATTTTCTGATGAATCCAGATGCTGCTTCAGGCTTCTCAGTCTTCTGCTAATAAAGGAGCTTTTACGGCAGAGTGGAGTTTGCATGGAAGACAAAATCCATGTACTATGGCTAAGTTAAAAATAATGAGAGGGATATATGCATGGATCAGCACAAAGCTAGGTAACCTGAATTATAGAATGTGGTGTGCTATCTGAGATTTGGAGGCCCCAGCCCTTTCTTGCCCTACACCAATTCTTTGTGGTGGGTATCAGCTAAGCCAGAGTTGTCCAATCTTTTGACTTCCCTGGACCACATTGGAAGAAGAAGAGTTGCCTTGGGCCACACATAAAATACACTAACACTAATGATAGCTGATGAGCACACACACACACACACACACACGCATCTCACAGTGTCTTTAAGAAAGTTTCAGAATTTGTGTTGGGCCGTATTCAAAACCATTCTGGGTTGCATGTGGCCTGTGGGCTGGGAGCTGGACAAGCTGGAGCTAAGTGCATAATCCATGAGCACAGCTCAGACTTCTAGAAACCTTGAAATCCATGTTCAAGAAAGCAGAAGGGATTCCTTCTCCTATCCATTGAAGGGTTGACTTTCAATTCTAGACCTACTGTCTTTTGGATCATTAAACTCCAGCTCCGGGGAGAACTTGCCTTACCCCAAGTGTGTGCTGATATCCCTGGGCTATGGAAGGGTCGTTATCATCCCAGTAAAAGACAGAAAACATGAACCAGGGAGAGTGTTTCAGTAAAACAGACCTTCATGGAGCAAAGGTGTCTCATATCTAAACTCACTCATGTATGGGTGTTACTACGTTCTGGACACCATTCTAAGCCTCTTGCACATAATTCATTGTGTTCCTCACAACAATCATATGTGGATAGTTATATCATTATTGCTGATTGGGGTGACTGAGGTACAGGAGGTTATGTAACTTGTCATAGTTTATATAGCAAGTTAGTGCCAAAATGAACCTAGAATTCAAGCAGTCTGGTTTCTGAGCTATGTGGTTCTCACATTGCTGATTAATAGCCTTAGATAAGAAATGACAGGAAGTCCCAACCACAGTGATAGTAAGGCTGTCATAGGAATGGAAGAGCTGTTCTGTTATACCTGACCACATATCTGGTGGGCTTATGCTTGGGTTTTGAAAGGAGGACTTGATATTGGGGCTGGAAGAGAAGGAAGATATATTAATAAAGTACACGCTATGTGCCAGGGACTATGTTGAGTGCCTTTACAAGTAGTTTCTCTTATTTCTTCCTTTGTGTCCTACCATTATCCTTCTTTCACAGATGATTCCTGAGAAGGAAATGGACTCTTTCAACCCCACTCTGCCAGACAGGGGTGGAGTTAAAATTCAAAGCCCACTCCGTCTGCCTTTGGACTTAGTATCATATTCTACTCTAGGAAGGCAAAGGTGAACATCCATCTCCAAGGGGAAAAAAGGAAGTTAACTTGGTAATTTAGAACTCTGGTGCTTTGCTATTTGAAGGACTCCTTTAATATCCAGTCCTGAAGATCTAGCATCATCTTCTAGCTTCTCTGCAACTTGGGGAGAGATAGTGACAGGTTGGTAGGGGTGCGGAGAGCTTGTGAAATCTTTGCTAGATTCTTCAGAAGCCAGTAATTACTGAGCCAGTATTAGTGATTTTGGACTACTCTCTGTGGTCCATGACCTAAGCCAAGGTTTTGCTAGAAGGCAATTAAATGTTCCAACTTAAAATAAGTTAGACTTAAGAAAAGAGAAATAACAAAGTGTGGAAGCTCAAACTCAAGATGATCCTTCATCCTTCAAGATGATCATTCATTTCTGCAACTGAGAATGAGAATGAGATCAGCATTTTTCTACCTGTTTTACTGGACATAAGTAATAGCTTCTTAGAAGTGATGAAGTTCTATTATTGTGAAAGTTACAGGGAGTCTGAAACAAACAATTATATTAAGAGGCAACTTGTAGGTAATGCCAACAGAACTTGCTGATAATCAAGAGGTAAGGAAAGAGAGGGGAAGGTCAGATTTTTGGTTTCAGTTACTGAATAACTTCTAAGAAAGAGCAAGCTGAGGTTTGGGCAAAATTAGAGAAGCTAAGGTCTTTTCAAGTTTAGCTGTCCTTGACCCTCAATTGAGGCAGAAAGCAGGTGCAAAGCTGCCCTCCTGCTTAGCCCAGATGGTATTTTAAGATGATCTTTGGGGAGCAGCTGCAGCAGTCACAGGAACAAAGTCTGAGAGTGCGTGAAGCTCCAGTGAAGGCTGAGAGGCAAGAATCTTGGCATCTGGGCCAAGTCTTCAGCAGATTTGCTGAACTGGCACAGGAGAAGTGGGGACTCTTTCTGAGACTAGGCTGCCTGGTCTAGCGCCACATCCCACATCTTGTATTGTGTTCTTTGCTGCCTAAAGGGCACACAGGGACTAATTAGGGATGTCAAGAGCCACCTTTAGTGCCTTGGAAAAATCTAGACTAGAGAAATCATCACCATTCCAATCACTTTCACTTAGGCAGTGGTGTTAGGGTTTACTATGTATGTTCACATATATTATATCATTTGTTTCTTGCTTGATCTGGAAGAAGTAGATTCACTTGTCTGTATTTTATAAATGGAGAAACTTGATTTTTCCCTGTTTTCTACATTCATTTTAGGTTAAGGAGGTACATATGGAAATGTGTCATATGGGTCTATTGTGTGCTGTTGAGGCTTGGTGTATGAATGATTCCATCACCGAGGTAGGAGCATAGTATCTAATAGGTAGCCTTCCAACCCATGCTCCCTTCCCACCCTCCTTGCTCAAGCAGTCCCCAATGTCTGTTGTTCCCATCATTCTGTCCATGCTAGTCAATGTTTAGCTCCAATGTGAGAACATTCACTATTGTTTTATTCTTTCTATGTTAATTTGCTTAGGATTATGGCCTCCAGCTGCATCCCTGCGGTTGCAAAGGACGTGATTTAATTCTTTTTTTATGACCACGTAGTATTCCATGGTGTAGATGTACCTCATGGACATACAAATATGTATATACACAAATGAGAGAGATGTAGCCTCTCTCTCATCAATCTCAGCATTGATCATCTCATTGACTATGTATGGGTCACATCATTATTTCTAGACTGATGACTAAGGCAGGTGCATCTAATGTTCTGACTGGCCAAGCCTAAGTCATGTCACCACCATAGGTACCAAAGACAGAAACTGAGGTTTGGGAAGATGGTAGTTCTTTGTAGGAAAATCAGGATGCTGCCACAGGAGAAAGGCAACATAACCACTGCATAACCCACTACAATATCCTACCTTTTGCAGTATATTTAACTTCATTTTTAAATAGAAATGATAATCCTTGCCTTGATTGAGGAGACCATTATTGTTTTTCATATGACTTGATTCTGTAGTTTTATAGCTTTAGGCAAAAATGGAAAAAACCTAAGTGTTCAATAATATAAAAGAATGGAAAACAGCTATTTGTCCCCAAATTTATATCAATATTATATGCAACAGTGAAACTGGAAAGATTCCTTTGTCCTCCTCTCAGAGCATGCAATGGGAGTGTGGCTCACTTCTTCAGTACCCCGCTGCTCAAACCTCTATGGGAAGCCTGCAGATGGGCAGATTGTGGGGCTCCGACCCCACGACAGTGTCCATGGGTGAATGTTTACAGCTGAAGCCCCAGTGGGCGTGTGTTACAGAGTGCTATTTCAGTTAAGCCATCCGTAGGCAGCCTGTGTTAGTCAGCTCAATTAAACCCCTGCCTTATCTCAAGGACAGAGGGCTTTCTTTATCCCAGTGTTTTTATTTTGGTGTACCGAAAGAATCGGATCACACGTTCGTTTGGAGAATGAGTGCAAGGTTTTATTGAGTGTAAGTAGCTCTCAGCAGATGGGGAAGCCAGAAGGGGGATGATTTCCCCTGGATTTGGACCGCTCAGCCTCCCGGGTTCTCCTCTGACTGTCTCAGCCAAACTCTACATCGTTCCTCCGGTTGATGGCCTGCTGGCATGCTGGCGTCTGCCAGTGTGCGCTCCACATCCTCTTGACATCAAGCCCCCGTGTGTTCCTCTGCTGATGTGTTTCTCTCAACGCCCAGCTGCTTGTGTGTCTGCCTGCTAGGGTCTTGGGGTTTTTATAGGCACAGGATGGGGACGTGGCATGCCAAGGTGGTCTTGGGAAATGCAACAGTTGGGTGCCAAGGCAGGAGTGCCTGTCCTCATCTAGGTCCATGGGGACAGACCAGGGGTGGAGCCCTTGCCAGGGACCACACCCTTCTCTTCCCAGCACTTTCTTTCCTATCTTCTGCATCAATAGTAAAAATTTGGGATGCATAATAGTATGTGCATGTGCTATGGACTGCGAGCTCCATGCCAGGCCCTGAGCTGTGTACAGCACTCATTCTTCACAAGAGCTCTTTCAGCTACTATCACTTTCCTGATACAGATGAGTATCTGACTTCATTTGTTTCAGATTACAAATCTGGAAAACAGAGGTTCTGGGAGTCAAAGAGTATTATTTACATACAAGAGAATCTCAACTCAAACTAGCTTAAATAGACGAGAAGTCCGTGTTTTTGTCTCACCTATCCTGGAGTCTTGGTAGTCCATTTAAGTCACACAGGTGTGACACTGCAAGGCCTTGAATTATGAGCATCAAATTACATTCTACCAGAAGGCTATTTTCCCAATCACTCACAGGTAGTCTGCTATCTTCAGGAGGCCTTAAGAAAGAGACGTTATGGTAAGGATTACTGCGTATTGAAATGTTGCTGACCTGAGATGCTGCCAGGAGCATCCTGGATGCAGAGATGGCTATTCTCTGTCTTTCTCATTAATTTGATAGTCTCTAGGTACCTCCATTTCTTTCTGTGTCTCTGCCCCATTCTCTTACTTGCTGGCCAGTATTCTCACTCACCTCCATAGCAAATTGCAGAGGAGACTTGTATAATTGGCTTTGCTGGTTACTCTTCCTCTCCTTCAGGTTTTTGCTCCAGGCTACTTCAGGGATCACTAACCAGGCTATTGATGGGACATTTTGGGTCAGATTTCCTTCTTGGTTCAGTCATACTCCTCGGAGCAAAGACTCTGGTAGTGCTCTTTCCATGGGGAGGGAATTGCACATGGGCCAGTAGTTTGAGGCAGAAGGGGCGAGTACCGTGAGTGGTACATTTAGTATACTGAGCATTTAGTTTACTGAGAAAACATAGGGTTTTGAGGACAGCCCCTACTGATCAGATATCTGCATAGCTCACAGAGGGAGTGTAAAGTCTCTGACTCCTTTGTAACTGCTAAGATTTCTTTGTAAGAATGGGGGAAATACACATTTTTCTCATAAATTTACTTTCCCTGATTTTTTTTTTTCATTCTTGCTTGGCCTTTTAATCTTATGGAAAGCACTATAAATGTTGATGGATAGACAGCAGATATCAAAATTACATGAAAACAAAATTGGCCAAATCCCTTTACAATAACCTAGCAATTAAATCAACTCTAGAATTAGATGATGAGTCTGTGCTGCTCCCTTTATAGATAAAAACATGATGACCCAGAGAGGGGAAGTGACCTACCCAAGGTCATGGTCAATTAGTGGCAAAGCTGTGAATTAAACTCACATCCATGGACTCTTTGGGGCCCTTTGAATCTCATACTGTGGGTATATACGGAGGGTTGGATGACACAAGTGAGAAAAATCTTGGCCTGAGCTATTTGCATTTGGCAGACTTTCCTGGTCTTCTCTGTTGACTCAGATCTGGGAAAAGTCTCCTGCTTTCCCCCAGCATTGGCCTGGGCCAGCTGCAGGTTCCCACTGTGAGGTGACCAGGTGGAGAGGTGGGCTGAGCATTTTCATTTCATAGGCCATTAGCTCTTGGTGCAGTAACTTTTCCAGTATCCCTGGCCTCAAAGGTTTTAGACTGCCTGCTAGTTTGGAGGAAAAGGCTATGGTTTGGGAATCTAGATGGATAGAGCAAATTAACAGGGCTGAATTTGGTTGGCAGAAAACTGCCATTGGCTGCTGAGAATTTTACCCTGAGATGACCTGTCCTGATTTTGATTTTTTTCCTCCCTCAAACCTTTGTGTATTCACTGCTCTTCAAGGAGAGAAAGACACAGGGAGCCAGAAAAGGAGACTGAGAGAGATATAAGGAGACAAAAAACCAAAACCATAAAGAATTTGTGAAACATAAACAACATGCAAAATGGAATAGACAGCCAGAGGGATCAGAAAGACAGGGAAGAAAACAATGATTTATTGACAATGGGACAAGAAGAGAGAGCTCTAGATGGAAGAGATGCATGGTGCCATAGAATGGAATATAGAGATTCTAACAAGACCCTCTGATGGTGTTAATGAGATAAATTTCCCCAAGGTCATCTAGAGCTAAGCTGCAGGGTGAGTCCTGGGAACCAGATTGTCTAATTCTTTCTTTGGAAAGTATTTAGTTTCCTGCAATCAAAGATATCTGATAAATATTTATTGGGTAAATACATGGAGACTGAGCTGGTCAAGGGACTCCAACCATGTCAAATGAGTGATGCTTGCAGTTGGTAATAGGAAAAGAAAAGACTTCAGAGCATATGACGAGTGCCTTTAAATATTTGCAGGGCCACCATTTGGAATAATGCTTAGGTTTAATATATTTGTGCTTTAGGATTAAACCAGGACTGGCAGGTAGAAGCTACAGTTAGATGGCTTTAGGGCCAATATAAATGGTCTATGCAATCAGAGAAGCACATTGCTCATACCTCAAGGTTTGTAAGAAACTTCTGAACTACCAGTTGGCAGGAATGTTATAGCTGGAATTGAAGCATTCATATGAAGTGAAGGCAATGGCTCTCTCCATGTCCTGTCTCCACAGTTGGAATATTTTCTTTTGTTCAGCAATTTTGAAGAATCCTAATCAGTGGTCAACCATGAATGGGTGCAGGCCACCCATATGTCCCCTGAAGCTGGATACAGAGGTGTTTGTGTGTGGAGGGAAGGGGATTAGCTTATCTATTTTCAATGCACCACCCCAGCTGTCTTTCTTGGGTAGTTCTGGGTAGACTTTATTGATGAGATGAACTTGGGCAAGATTTGGAAGGTGGAATACGAGGCCACTGAAAGTTCTGGTGACCAGATGGTGCCTTTGCAGACCTCTGCATTAGCTCCCACTTCATAGCTGAGGCCAAACTGCAGATTCTGAGTCCCACTCAATTCCTGTTAGATCAGAATCTTAAGATTTGAGAAATCACTTGGAAGGGGCCAGTCAGGATCCAGAGTAGAAGTTTTCTTTCTTTCTTTGCTTTGCTTTCTTTCTTTCTTTCTTTCTTTCTTTCTTTCTTTCTTTCTTTCTTTCTTTCTTTCTTTTCTATCTCTTTCTCTCTTTCTTTTCTTTTCTTTTTTCTTTTTTTAGACAAAGGCTTGCTCTTGTCCCCCAGGCTAGAGTGCAATGGCATGATCTCAGCTCACTGTAACCTCCACGTCCCATGTTCAAGCGATTCTCCTACCTCAGCCTCCTGAGTAGCTGAGATTACAGGGACCTGCCACCACGTCCAGCTAATTTTTGCATTTTTAGTACAGATGGGGTTTCACCATGTTGGCCAGGCTGGTCTCAAACTCCTGACCTCAGGTGATCCACCTGCATCAGCTCTCCAAAGTGCTGGGATTATAGGTGTGAACCACTGCACCTGGCAGAAGTTTTCTTTGTAGGAACTTCAGTGTATGGAGTGAAGGAGAAAAGGCAACTCAAGGATAACATGGAGACTATGACTGAGCATTGACTACCCAAATTTTGGTCCTGACAAACAGTAATCCTACAGACAGTGTGCCTTGCTATGAAGCCTGAGTTTGAATCATGGGTCTTCCATTTTCTGTCTTTGCAAATTTGAACAAGTTTTTAAACCTCTTTGATCCTACTTTTCTTTGTAAAGTAGGGGGACAGTAGTGTCAATCTCACAGGGTTGGATTTTTTTCTCCCATTTATGTATGCATTCATGAAATATTTATTGAACACCTACAGTGTGCCAGACCATTCAATCTAAATTACAGGTACTATTGCCTTTACTTTTAGCCTATCACAGGTGGTTTTAGAGGTCAGATGTAACAATATTTGTTTATTTCTGAATCCACTTTTCAAAATGGTGAGCATTGCAGATTCTTCAGCAAATTTTCATGTAGAAATAGGCCCTGCTCCCCCAAATTCAGGGATGGGTGCCAATTCAGCCATAGCCAATCACTAGGTCTCATTCTCTTGGACGTATTAATTGTAGTAGGGATTGGCAGTTGGCCCATGCAAGGTCAATCAGATCTATTTTGTGGGATTGTTATAAGGATATTGAGATAAAGATGTTTTCATTGTCCTGAAGGTGTCAAAGTATGAGGAAAAAAGTCTAAAGCTGCTGGTACCATACTTTCACCACGTAGAGAAAACGAGACTGTAGATGTGTTAGAGGGAAAGGTTCTTGTCTCTACCCCATGGTTGCTATGAGGAAGGAATTTGCCAAAAACACTCTTGGCATTTCACCCTCATGCACTCAGTCTCAAGGAAGCTGAACTACATCTGACCTGATAGGTGTGGGAAGACAACCCAGGTACATGAAACCCTACATTGAGCTTTGCTCCTCCAGGGGCAGGGCAGAAAGGCAAGCTACTTCCTTTTTTCCTGCTCTTCTTCCTCTTGGAAACTAGCTGCATGCAGGAGACAAAATAGCCCACCCAGTGTCATCTGGGTGAGTAAATCTACCTAATTCTGCAATTGACAGTCCCATTTGCCTTCCCTATTAAGCAATATCCTGTCACGTACCCTTTCTCAATAACAAAAATGGTATTTGGGTCAATATCAGGACTTTTTTTGTTTTTGTTTGTTTGTTTGTTTTGATTCTTTATTTGTTTAGAACCTTAGGAAGAAAGTTCCATTATTTGGGAGTACTCATCAGAGATCTCAGTAGGAAAAAGATATGCTGGGACAACTAGAAATAAGAAAATGAGGGAAAAACAAGAAGGTCTAAGATAACATGGGGAGAAATGCCAGATATAGGTGACGGGGAGGAAGGCAGCAAATCCCACTGCCATGTGTGTACCTATGCAACAATCTTACGTGTTTTTCACATGTACCCCAAAACCTAAAATGCAAAAAAAAAAGTAAATAAGACTCTTGTTTCTGAGAGTCACGCTTGTATTTCACAAGCTACCTAGTTATTCTTTCCAGCTATTTCAACCAGTATATTTCAATTGCACTTTATCTATCTGAAATGGATTTCTGTCAACAGAGACCAAATAGTCCTAATATAGGTAGTTTCTTTCCTCTTTTGCAATAACATCTGGTATAATTTCAGATTGGGCCATTCTAATAGGTGTGTAGTGTTATCTTACTGTTGCCTTAATTTGTAATTCTCCAATGGCAAATGATAGCGAGCATCTTTTCATATGCTTATTTGCCATCAGTATTTCTTTTGGTGAGGTGTCTGTTCAGATCTTTTCCCCATACTTTAATTGGGTTGTTTTCTTATTGTTGACATTTAGGAGTTATTTGTTTATTTTGGATACCAGTCCTTTATCAGATATGTGAGTTGCAAACATATTTTACTAGCATATGATTTGTCTTTGCATCCACAATGTCTGCCTCACAAGCAAAATTCTTCAATTTCAATGAAACCCCACTTATCAATTATTTCTTTCACAAATCATGCTTTTGGGGGCTTTATCTAAAAAGTCATTGCCAAATCCAAGATCACATACATTTCACCTATGTTATCTTTGAGGAGATTTATAGTATATTTTACATTTAGTATTATGATTCATTTGGAATTAATTTTTGTGAAAGGTATAATGTCAGTGTCTAGATTTATTGTATTTTATTTACATGTACATGTGCAGTTGTTTCAGCAGCATTTTGTGAAAAGACTTGCCTTTCTCCATTGCATCACCTTTGCTTCTTTGGAGAGATCAGTTGATTATATTTCTGTGGTTTTATTTTTGAGAACTCCATTCTGTTCCACTTATCTATTTGTCTGTTTTTTTCACCAATAGCACACTGTTTTGATTGCTCTAGCTTTATAGTAAGTTTTGAAGTTGAGCAGTGTCTATCCTCTGACTTAGTTTATCTCCTTCTATATGATGTTGGCTACTTGGGGTCCTCTATATTTCCGTTTATACTTTAGAATCAGTTTGTTGATATTCACAAAATAACTTGCTGGGATTTTAATTGACATTACATTAAATTTATAAATGAACTTGGGAGAAACAGACATCTTAACAGTATTGAGTCTTCCTATCCGTGAACATGGACTAACTCTCCATTTATTTAGATCGTTGGTTTCTTTTATCAGAGGTTTGTAGTTTTCCTGATAATGTTCTTGTATATATTTTGTTAGATTTGTACCTAAGTATTTTATTTTTCAATGCTAACATAAAATGATATTGTGTTTTCAATCTTAAACTTCTACTGTTCTTTGCTGGCATCTAGGAAAAAATTGACGTTGGTATATTAATCTCATATCCTGGAACCACTTTATCATTGCTTATTAGTTACAGAAATTTATGATTGTTGTTAATTCTTTCAGATTTTCCAAATAAGCAATCATGTCATAAATATACAAAGACAATTTTGTGTCTTCCTTCCTAATCTGTACACTTTTAGATCTCATTTTATTATTTTACTATGCTAACTATTGCTTCCAGTATGATATTAATTATCAGTGATGAGAAGGGACATCTTTACCTTCTTACAGAACTTAGTGGAAAGCATCTAGTTTCTCACCCTTAAGTATAAGGTTAGATGTAGATTTTTTGTAGATGTTCTTTATCAAGTTGAGGAAATTCCCCTTTATTCCTGATTTGTCACCAGTTTTTGTTATGGATAGGTGTTGGATTTTGTCAAATGCTTTTTCTGCATCTGTTGATATGATCCTATGATTTTTCTTCTTTAATTTACTGATGTGATGGATTACATTAATTGATTTTTTATGCTTAAACCAGTCTTGTCTATCTGGAATAAATTTTATTTAGGCATAGTGTATAATTTTTAAATATACACTTTTAAAATGATATGTAAATATCATTATATATACATAGATAGATATATAGATATAGATATATAGTTGGATTTTATTTGTCAATGTTTTGTTGAGGACTTTTGCATCTATGCTTATGAGTCTGTAGTTTTCCTTCCTTGTAATGTCTTTGTCTGGATTTGGTACTAGAGTAATGCTGGACTCACAGAATGAGTTAGAAAGTATTCTCTGCTTCTGTGTTTTGGAAAAGATTGCAGAAATTGGCACAATTTCTTCCTTAAAGGTTTGATAAAATTTGACAGTCAACCCATTTGGGCCTGGTGTTTTCTCTTTTGAAAGATTATTAATTATTAACTCAATTTTTAATAGCTATATGGCTATTCAGATTCTCTATTTCTCTTGGAGTTTTGGTAGATTTTGTCTTTCAAAGAATAGGTCTATTTTATATAAGTTATCAAATTTGGGTATAGATTTTTAAAAAATAATTTCCTTATTATTTGTTTAATTTCCTCAACATCATAGGGAGATCTCTCTTTCATTTCTGATATTAATAATTTGTATCTTCTTTCTTTTGTTTTCTTAGCTTGCTTGGCTAGTGGTTTATTAATTTTATTGATCTTTTCCAAGAATCAGCTTTTGGTTTTTAAAATTTTCTCTGATTTCCTGTTTTCAATTTCATTGATTTCTGCTATAATTTTTAATATTTATTTGATCCCTTTTTATTTTTTATTTTTTTGTAGAGACAGGATCTCACCCAGGTTAGTCTTGAACTCTGGGGCCTCAAGCAATCTTCCTTCCTCCACCTTGCAAATTGCTGGCATTACAGGTATGAGCCACCAGGCCTGGCCCCTTCTTTTTACTTTGGATGCAATTTGCTCTTTTTTTTTTTTTTAAATTTCTTAGATGAATGCTTAGGTTATTGATTTTAGGTCTCTTTTCTTTTTTAATATATGCATTCGATGCTATAAATTTCCCTCTAGGCACTGTTCTCATTGCAACCCACATATTACAAGAAATTGTATTTTCATTTGTATTAGGTCAAAATATTTAAAAATTTCTCTGAAGACTTATTTTTTGACCCTTATGTCATATAGAAGTGTGTTTTATCTTCAAGTATTTGGGGATTTTTTTAGCTATCTCTTTCTGTTACTGATTTGTGTCAATTCCATTTTTGTCTGAGAGCAGAAATTGTATGATTCCTATTCTTTTAAATTGTTAGTCTGTGTTTTATGACTCTGAATGTAGCCCATCTTGGTGAATGTTCTGTGTGAGCTTGAGAAGAATTTATATTCTGCCTTTGTTTCATCAAGTATTTTGTAAATGTCAATAAGATCCTGTTGATTGATGGTGCTGTTCAGTTAAACTACATCCTTTCTGATTGTTTTGGCTGCTGTATCTGTCCATTAATGGTACGAGGATGTTAAAGTCTCCAGCTATAATAGTGGATTTATCTATTTCTCCTTGAAGTTCTATCAGTTTTGCCTCATGTATTTTGATGATCTCTAGTTAGACACATACACGTTAAGGATTGTTATATCTTCTGACTCCTTTGTCATGTAATGCTCTTCTTTATCTATGGTAATTTTCCTTGCTCTGATGTCAGGTTTGTTGGAAATTAATATAGCTACTTTAGTTTTCTTTTTGTTAGTGTTAGCATAATACATCTTACTCCATCTATGTCTTTGTATTTAAATTGGGTTTCTTCTAGACAGCACATAGCTTGGTCTTATTTTTCAATCCTCTCTGACAGTCTATATTTTAATGATGCATTTAGATCATTAACACTTAAAATGACTACTGATACAGTTGGAATAATATCAACTTGGATTTGCTATTATTTTCTATTTGCTATGATATTTTTTTTGCTTTATTTCTTTTTCCCTTTCACTATTTCACTGCCTTTTTTAGTTTTACTTGAGCATTTTATAAGATTCAATTTTTCTTCTTTCTTGGAATATCAATTATGCTTCTTTTCAAACTTTTTTAGTGCTTGCCCTAGAGTTTGCAATCATAACATTTACAACAAATCCAAGTCTACTTTCAAATAACACTATACTGCTTCCTGGGTAGTACAAGTGCCTCATAAAAGCATGTTCCCAATGTGTCCTCCCTGTTCCTTATAACATTGCTGTCATTAATTTTACTTATTCATAAAGTATAATCTCTGAAAACATTTTTGCTGTGATGATTTTGAACAAACTTCACCTGTTAGATCTACTAAGAGTATCAAAATTAAAAGATTTTACTTTACCTTCACTTATTCCTTCTCTAATACTCTCCCTTTCTTTATGTACATCTGAATTTCTGATCTACATAATTTTCCTTCTCCCTGAAGATCTTTTGACATTTCTAGCAAGTTATATCTACTGGCACCACATTCATCTATTGTCTGAGAAAGTCTTTATTTCTATTTTACTTTGAAGGATAATTTTCTGGATACAGAATTTTTATGTTGGTAGGTTTTTTTCTTTCACCACTTTAATATTTCACTATATTCTATTTGTACTTAAATTGCTTCTGATGAGAATTCTAATGTAATTTTTATCATTATTCTCAAGTAAGGTGTTTAACACCCTGTTTCTCCCAGAATTTTATCTTTGTGTTTAATTTTTATCAGTCTGAATATTTTATACCTAAATGAAGATTTTTTTAGGGGGGTATTTGTCTTTCTTGGTGTTCTCTGAGCTTCCTGAATCTGTGGTTTGGTATCTGTCATTAACTTTGGAAAATTCTCATATTTGAAGAATTCAAATATTTCTTTTGTTTCTTTCTGTGTTTTTTCTACTCTTGGTATTCTATTATACATATAATAGTTACAACTTTTTTAATTGTCCCACAGTTCTTGAAGGTTCTGATCTATTTAAAAAATTCTTTTCCCCTTGCTTTTCAGTTTGGGAAGTTTGTCTTGACATTTCTTCAAACCCACTGATTCTTTTATTGCTTGTGTTTTATTTATTGATAAATCCATTGGAAATTTTCTTCATTTTTGTGTTTGAGTTTCTGATTTGTGAAATTCAGTTGTTATTTTTTTCTTAGAGTTTCCATCTCTCTGCTTACATTACTCATCTGTTATTGCATGGTGTCTACTTTTTCTGTTATGTCTCTCAGTGTATTAATCATAGTTATTTTAAATTTCTGATCTAATAATTTCAGATTCTCTGCTATTTCTGATTCCTGCTCTGTCTCTTCAAACTGTGTACTTTGCCTTTCAGTATGCCTTGAATATTTGGTCAAAAGTTGGACATGATGTACTAGGTAAAATATACTGAGGTAAATAGGACTTTAGTATAAAGTTACACTTATCCAGCTATGAATTAGGTTGTGCTTACCATTTGCTATAGCTACAAGTGTCAGACACTAAAATCTCTGCTGGCCTCATTTTATCTCCTCTATTATATTTGGTTTTCCCTAAAGGCTTCTTAAATAAGATCTGAGACTAGCCGTTCTTTCAGTTATGATTCTCTGTTACACAGGAGCCCTGTTGATGGGTGGTAGGGTGAAGGAGAGAGGAAGCATTGTATAGTCCTATTATTAGATCTTTGAGCTTTGCTCCTGGGCTATGACCTTCACAAGTGCTTCTCCATCCCCCTCCTACTATATGATATAGGAAGCTGGGAGGAAGCTGGAATTGGATATTTTCTAGGCTCTGGTAAAATCCAAGGTGCTTAGACTCTGCAAAAATAGTTTCTCTTAGGGAGATTATTTATTTATTTTTCTTATGGAGAACAGAATATTCTGGCTATATTTCAAAATGGTTACTTTATCTTTTCCCTGTGTGAGAAGCATAGGACATTTTTCTCTGGGAGTTAAACTCAGGAAACTGTGGGGTCGTCCTGATACTGGCCCTACTTAATGTTTCAACTTGCAAGTTTGCCCACTTTGAGTCTCCAGCAGTTCATAAATTACAGTTTATCTTTTTCTACCATGATCCTGCCCTAATAGAGGGCTTCTGTTCCTGGCTTTCCGCTCTAGTACTTTGTGATTCTCTGTATCTGTCTGTCTCTCAAATTTTGGGTGCCATAGTTTGCCCTGTGATCTCAATTTTCTGGTGGATCTAAGAATAGTGGTTGATTTTCAATTTTATTTTTCACTTATTTTCCATTGCATGGACTAAGTGACAACTATTTATCCCATTACATTTCAGACCAAAAAGCAGAAGTCTGTATTATCTTTTATACAATGTCTGCACAGCAAAAAACTTTAGAAGATGGAGAGGGTAACTCCTTTGGAAGTCAAGAGAAGGTTTGATTACAGCTTTGGGAGATAATCATTACCTTTTTCCAGAGCAAAAAGTAGGCATGCTTACTGCCCATTAATAAAGACTCAGGTCTTCTAGTTCAGGGCTCCTTCCCCAACTCACCACAGATACAGGTGTCACCTGACACCTATCTTTGCCATGCAGTGGGAATTGGGACTTAAGGAATTTGACCCAAGGAAATTCTTATAGTTTGAGTATATATATATAAAAATATATAACAAAATATATATATAAAGTCCTTGGTCTTTGACCCAAGAGACTCATGTCTTTTGTCAGCATTAATGGAGCTGCCCCAGGCTAACTTGTCCTCTTGTACATAGAATAAATCTTAGACCCTTCATAGTTATTTGCAAAAAAGTGGAGATATATAATTAAATTTCCAAAACTTTACTTGCTATTAATAATAATTATTTCAGATACTTTCACCTCTGTTCAAAACTTCTTTTTACGTGGTAATCGTAAAGAGGAGGAGGGACCTCCTCTTTCTTCTTTTGTTTTTTTTTTCCCCCATTTGGTCTCTCTCCACCCACCCCCATTCTATCTCCTTATTAGTTAAAATTGATGTGCTGGAATTCTGCTTTGGATTCTCTTCATCTTGCCCTGAGTGAGCTTCTTGTTATTGACTCCTAAGTCCATGTCTCCAGCTATATCCATCCCCTGACTACAAGATGTGTGCATCCAAGTGCTGACCATACACCTCCAGATATTGTTCCACAGGCGTCGAAAACAAAGCATGTGCACACTGAGCATAGTGATCAAGGATGAAGATCCTGGAGGCTTCACGTTGCACAGAGCTGAACTCCAGCTCCCTCCCTTGCTGCTTAACCACAGGCCAAGTGACTGGCAACATAATGACAAAACTTGAAGCTAAATTGCCAAGGTTAAAATCTCATAACCACTTATTTGTCATGATTTACTGGATTAAAGCACTTGCCATTCTTTCTTATAATTCCATATTTAATTAATATCCTAGCTACTTTATTAGAAACTAAGATCTTTAGGGTAGGGACCATGTTTTATTTACAATCGCATTCCCAATGTCAAGCATAGTACCTGCTATGTAATAAGCATTAAAAAAATACCTGTAGCAGGCATTAAAAAAAATACCTGGGTGATGGAAAGGCTGAATCGTTAAATACATGAATTAGGCTGGCAGCAATGGAAACAGTCTGGAGAATTTAGAGAGCTGGCTACGCTGCAGTTGTCTTGACTATTAATGAACATGCAGCCACATTGATTTAGTATTGCTAGAGATTTGAATTACTTCTAAGTTTCTACTCATATGGCACAGAGTAATAGGGGAATCTTTGTACTGCATTCAAATATTTTCTTTTTCACTTCTTCTTTGGTATAAATCTCTAGGGTGAAATGCTCTAGCTGAGAATTCTAGAATAATTTTCATCTCTTGCTACATAATCTACAATTTTTATTACAAGAGATTGGCCCATTTTTCCACAGACATTTGGACCTTTTTCTCTAAGAAAGGGCTGGCCCAGAGGGGCCACAGTCACTGACTTCGAAGACATGAAGGTTTATATGCAGAACCTGAGAATCTGTTTGCCCTTGCTGGGTTTAAGAATTTTCTTAAAGGCCTTAAATTAAAGTATTAGGCATCTTTTTTAGAAAGAGAAATACTGGTTTAAATATAAGGAAAGTAAAATGCTTGATTTATAATTAGAGATCCCTAGAGTGGTGAAATAATGAAATAAGGGATCATCAGTCATTTTTATGTATGAAAAAGGGAGGTGAATCAGATGCATTTTTTAAAGTCTCTGAGAGACTGCCTGGTTCGATAATGATGACTATAACTTATTGTCACTTGTATGTTTCAGGCGCTGTGTTAACTGCTTTTTATAATAAAGACTATTACTATTTAATTTAATTTTCACAAAATACAAATGAAGCCGAAAGCATTATTATCTTCATGTTTTTTAACCTATGAGAAAGCACAAACAGGTTGATTAGCTTTCCCAGTAAGTAAATTGGGATTAGAATTCATATCTGATTAAGTCTAAAGCCATGGCTCTAGTGCCCACAGGCTCATCAATAAACGGATTACTGCTGTAATCAGATGAAGCCTACAATCAACTTAATTTACCTTAAACTACGTGTAGTGATATGAATATTCATTATTTTGTGACAAGGAACCAAGCTGTTCCTATACAGGAGAGCCAGGAAATAAGGTCCAAACTTCCTCTCCCTAGAGTAAAGAATGTTAGAAGAAACCTGGGGTCATTGTGTGACCCTCTTACCAATGCTCTATTTGCTTCTTCCAGTGGGAGGGAAACTGGCTTATCTGAGTGGTCAGTGTCTGCCAGTCATTAAGATGCATTTCACTAATGAGTGAAGTCATTGTCCATCTGTCCACAATCCACTGGGGGACATTATTCAGTCATCTTTGCCTAACATTTAGCTAAGTAAGTTCATATAGGCTCTGCAGACCTTGCTGTCTCCATCTTCCTCTCCTGAAGGCACAAATGAGCACATGGGAACCAAAATTTGGATTATGAAAAAGGAGTAGGAATTCCTTCTTCTGCCATAGGTGTACATTTGTCTCCAATTCAGCTTTTGCCAAAACCTTGCGTTAGAGTTCTGGGCAGTCACAGGACCAGTAATAACATTTATAGAATACTTATTTCTCCATTTGGCTCTAGGTGGTTGTATGTGTACTCCCACAAAACAGAACCCTGGAGAAAGGTAGGTCTTAGGCATTCAAATCACACCCTATCCCCCTAATGCTCTTGGAAAATTGGTTGGTGTACTTTGCTGTTTATATAGTTTGGTTTTCTGTTCCCAGTTTTGAAATCATGTAACTCCAGTGTTGGAAACAAGCTCGAATATAGTTCATTAAATCTTTCCCGTTTTATCAGACATAGAAACATGCTTAGGACCATACCAGTTTGTTCTTGGCAAAGCAGGGATCAGGTTACAGGCCTTCCAACTCAAATTTAGTGCTCTTTCTCTCAAGTTATCTAGCCTCAAGGTGCCTGACCTCAATAGGCTCTATGCCCTGTCACCCACTTCTCCTCCCCATGTATTTTCTCTGAAGCCAACTTTGAATGTGGAAGCAGAAGAGAATCATCAGAGTGACTCTTGTTCAATACCTTCATTTCATCAAACAAGCACATATAGTACTTGCACTATGCCAGGAACTGTTCTCAGCACATCAAAAATGACAACTTTTGTTCTTTAATAAATCTCATGGAGTAGCTTTTATTATTGCTCTCATTGTACAGATTAACAAAAACTGAGTCCTGGAGAGGTTGAATGATTTGCTTAACCTCACAGACTTGATAAACATTGCAGTCAGGACTTGAATTCAAAGACACTGTGGCTCCAGAGCCCTGGTGAGAGACTACTACGCTGTGCTGCTCTTGTGTCGATTAGGAAGCAGGGCTCTGGGTTGGGGAAACAACTTCCAGAACACTTTAGTGAGTTGGGGGCAGAGCACAGCTTCTGATCCCCTGGGCCAGAGCTCTGTCCTTGACATCCTGCAGGTTGGCTGAGGTTATTTTCTCAAATGGCTCATCTTTTATACTTTTAATTCTAGATAAGATTCATCCACCAAAAAACTCAAGATCATTTTTCAATGTCTCACCTTTATTTATGTTTTCAGGGAAGGAGGGTTTAAAAGAAAGTCAGCAGTCTGGAAAATGAAACATTCTGCCCTTGTCTCCTGAACACAGCCAGGCCAAGCTGTAACTCCAATCACTCTTTGTACTGCTTGGTCGTAAATCCCTTCAAACTGAGTTGGCGTTAAAATTAATGGGAGAGCAGGGTCTAGTCTTAAATCATAGTGAACCAACCAATGAGACCACTGAAAAAGGCCCCCTCCTTTTATTTCTGACACTGACTTGGGCAGATGACTTACTGCTGTTACAAAGGCCCCACACTTCATGACCCTTCAGCAAACTCCTTTGCCCGAATACTTAACAGGTTGTTTTTCTCTCTTCATTCTTTGTATCTTTCTGATGTTGTGGGCCAGACATAAAAGAACATCCTGCTTTCTATGGAGAGGGCCCAGACTTGGGAGGCCAGTCTCCTCTGGCTCTGCCACTAACTTACTGTGTAACCAGAGCTGAGGAATCTCATCCCTTCAGCCTTGATTTTCTCATCCGTGACACTGAGAATATTGCCTTGCAATTGCATTTTCTGTGCATTAGAAAGCACATTCTTCTTTTGGCTATTCCTAAGGCATGGCTCCAGCTCTACTGTCCTATTTACGTAACACATGGACTCAAGGCTAATCCATGTTCTGTCTCATCTCTGGGCCACGGTATGCATACCTGGGCCTGATGAAGTGATTTGGCCAAAACTACTGACTGATATGGTAGTGGGGCTGGGAAGAAGACTTGGTTTCCTAGGGCTACTGTCATAAATGACTACAAACTGGGCGGCTTAACACAACAGAAATTTATTCTTTCTCAGTTTTGGAAGCTGGAGGTTTAAAATCAAGATGTTGAGAGAGCTACGTTCTCTCAGAAGTCTCTAGGCTTCCTTCCTTGTCTTGTCTTTGCTTTGGATGTTGCTGGAAATCCTTGCCACTCCTCAGCTTGTAGATGTGTCAGTCCAGTCTCTGCCTCTGTTGTCATATGGCATTGTTTTTGTGTGTCTTTTGTGAGTCTCTGTTTCCAAATTTCCTTCTCCTATAAGAACACCAGTCACTGGAGTTACGGCACACCCTAATCCAGTGTGAACTTGTCTTAACTTGATTACATCTGCAAAGATCCTATTTCCAAATAAGTTCGCATTCATGGTACCAGAGGTTAGGACTTACACTTACCTGTTTTGGATTACACAATTTAAGGCACAGAAGAAAAGAACCAACCCAACACGTCTGGTCCAGTATTTATGTCTGACCAGGAGGGTTGATAATCAAACCTAATATGAAAATGTTACGAGATATTTTTTGGCTGAAGGGCAATCACAATTGATAATAAAATGTCTGATATTTACATGATGCTTTTGATGAGTGTTTTTAGGCTTTTTTTTTTTTTGACCTTCACAAAAACACAATGAGGCCAGTAAGGCAGATATTACTCTATCCATTTTATAGATGAAGAAGTTTAGATACAGATTTATTATAGAGATCTCCCAAGCACATTTATGTTCCCTCTCCTTTTATATCCTCTCGTTCCCACGCTGTCTACCGACAGTGTGGGAATGAGAGGATATAAAAGCAGAGGGAACAATTATAAAATGACATGGACAGGGTGCCTGTATGAACTAACAAGAGTGTGGTAAGATCTAAAGACTATGATTACCTCAACTCTGTGGTCTTCACATCCACTCCCCAAATAAACCAAGCAACATTCCGAGACTCAGAGTGGCTCATTTAAGTCGACTAATAAGTAGCGAGATTAGATTTTGTTCTAAAAATTTTATATCAGTCCTATTTTATCACAGAAAGTGCTGCAATTCAAATATGAATCAGTGACAAAACCAGATTAAATTTGCAGATATTTCTTTTATGAGATGCAATTTTCAGGTAATTACATTGGTTTTTGCTGGAGGCCTCATCACTTTGTGGCCACCCTGATAAACAAAGATTTTGCAGCACATCTGCTTGTGATGCAGCTGGACTTTTCTTAATCAGTGGAAGCAGATCCCTAAGGCTATATAATTATCCACTGACTTAAGGAGGTCAAGGACAGTGCTGCTGCAACTGCACTTTTGCTTGAAAAAGCGTTGCGAAGGTTTCTAGATAAGTCTTTAATATCTGGGGAATACTTGTTCTCAGTCAGGGCTCTCGGCATCTCTCCTGCATAGAGGCCTGTGTAGAGAAGATGAGCCCACTATCCTTAGAAAGACCTACTTGCAAAGTTGGCCCTAGGCTGACATCTTAGTACTTTGATAGTAAACAGTTACCTTCTCTGTATTGATATAAAACTTTCCATAATGGTAAGAATGGGTCTTTGGTTTGTACCAACAGTGTAGTTTAGCTGAACACCTGCTTCCTTTCAGAGAGTCTGGAATTTTGGTACATGCTAGGCAGAGTGCCATACAACTATCTCTCAATAAAAACCTTGGACGCTGAGTCTAATGAGCTTCCTTGGTAGACGACATTTAATATGTGTTATCACAACCCGTTCCCGGAGAAATTAGGCATGTCTTGTGTGATTCCACTGAGAGAAGACTCTTAGAATCTTGCTGCTGATTTCCTATGAAGTTTACCCATGAACATTTTCCTTTTGCCAATTTTGCTTTGTATCTTTTCATTACAATAAATCTTAGTTATGAGAACAACTGTATGCTAACTATTGTGAATCCTTCTAGCTAATTTGTAAATTTGGGGGTAGTCTTGGGACCCCGATACAAGATCCTTCTATCCCCAGACCTTCTCTTGACATCAGAGTCCTGTTATTCTTCTTCCTCTCTAGTGCTTTTTCTAGAAGGTCTTTGAGGAGGAGGCTCAGGCTGGAATTTCATTACTACAGATGGTGTCTGACAACCACTAGCTTGTTAGTTTTTCTAGCTAATGGTGTATCCAGGGCTTGGCTATTTCATTATTATTTTTTCCTGATCTAATGCAGGGAATGCTTATTTTTGAGGAAAGATAAGCTTATCTTTGTTTCTGGCTTTAGTTTGGCTGAGAGGTCACATTTGAAAACATTTTGGAGAACAAAATTATTTGAGAAATATTATACACCTATCAATCATTTGTTTATTATCTATTATCCATTTCTATATTATCTATCTACTTATCTTCTATTTATCCATCTATTATCTATCATCTCCCAACTACTCTGTTCATCACCCCTCTACATTTGCCATTATCACCTACACCAGCAAACTAGCTCCATCATCAACATTTGAGTCTCACTGTCACCACCATCATACCCACTTTCCTCATGCAGTCTCTTTGACAATTATTGCTACCTCTATTATCACAATTGATACTATTACCATTATCACAATTGATACTATTACCAACTCCATCTCCACCACTAGCCCCACTATTACCACCATTGTCAACATCTCTATCAAGTTCTATCATTTCTTATATCTTCTGAGTGTTATCCTTACCTCCACCACCTCACCACCAGCTAGGTCAGTATTCACTCTCTAGCACATTTCATGCCACGTTGGTACTGCCCGATGAATCAACCAAGTAATCAGTATTTAATAATTGATTCATTACCATCATTTTATTAGCAAAGTCATCAGCATGATAACCATTAAAAAACTGAGAAAATAACAAGTTCTTAAAAATTCTCCGAAGAAATTAGAATGCTTTACGGTGATCTGAACTAGGTAAATTCTTCTGTATAATAGGAGCCGCAGACTGGTCTCCAGTATGATGAAGCAATGGAAAAGTACTGAAAGAGACAAAGGAAGAAATCAACACCAATTTTCAGAGTAGACCATAAGCCCCCAAATCAGCACTGTGCCTCTGTGCTCAGACATTGAAGACATTGGTCAAGAGTGTGGTGAAAATCTTACAGCAGCCAACAGAGAATTTAAATCAGCACTTCTTTTATTTCCCACTCCCTATTTGGCTTTCATAAAAACCTACATTGGTAAAGAAAACTTTAGCACTATTGATATTAAAAGGCATTTCAGCCAGCAGATGGGGAAGTAGGAGGCTGGCTAGGGGTGGCTGGGGTGAGGGAATATCTGAAATGCATGTTTTATCAGCCAAATGAGATGTCCTGGCTCTGTCATTCCTTGCTGCCTGGATGTGGCCTTCTTTAGAATTGGTCGCCTTTTGTTGCCATGAGATAGAGTAGAGTACTTCTCGTTGACAGAATCTAGGAAATTTTTATTATCTCTTTCCCAGACTATGGCTTGGATATAGTTGGCTTGTGTCTACCAAATCTCATTTGCTTTACCAGACAGCCCACAATAACTCCTTGAGTTCCCTCTGAATATCTACCTCAGGCCTCCAGACATTAATGATCATAGCCATGATGCAAAAACAGGACGGAAACAGCCATAGGTAAGTGTGTCCTCATATACTTTCCTTGTACTCCTCTCTCTCTCTCTCTCTCTCTCTCTCTCTCTCTCTCTCTCTCTCACATAGCTGAGTCTATTTGGCTTCTATTAGTAGTCACAGGGATTCACAGGAGGGAATTTTGAAGGTCTAGACCGGATTCTGGGGCTCAGGATCATGTTCCTCTGACTTTGCATCTTGCTTTGACCTTAGGTATTGCTACAATTTGGATAGGGTTTGCTTCTCCCCACCAAATCTTATATTGAAATTTGATCCCCAGTGTGGCTATGTTGAGAGGTATTTGAGTCATAGGGACAGATCCCGCGTGAATGACTTGGTGCCATTGTTGTGGTAGTGAGTTCTCACTCTCATGAGACTGGATTGGTTTTTGGGAACTTGATTAGTTCCCCTGAGAGAGCATTATTGTAAAGCCAGGATGCCCTTTCATGGCCCCACTTTTCACTACTCACTTCCCCTTTGACCTCTGCTATGCTTTGACACAGCACAAAAGCTCTCATCAGAAGCCAAATAGATGCCAGTGCCATGCATCTTGTGCAGCCTGCAGAACTGTGAACCAAATAAACCTTTTTTCTTTATAAACTATCTAGACTCAGATATTCCTTTATAGCAACATAAAGTGGACTAAGACAGGTATAATTTCTGATTTCTGGAGCTTCTGTCTTGGTACCAAGACTCATCCCCATTTAGTCTCATCTTTCAATTCAGTTACCGAGTGTCTCATTTTTGCTGATGTGCCTAAATTATCATCTTGAATAGTCATCCTAAACTCACCTCTCTGGAACTGGGGCTTGTCCTGCTCTTGCTTCTGTGCTGAGAGACTGTGGTCCATTTACCATGCCTTTATTGAATTTCCAGTTTGCAATGGGCATTCTCCATGATAATGCAACAGTAAAACACAGCCTCTGCCTTCTTAGAGCACTCACTATTGAGGGATACTGTCCCTCATACAGATGATTGCTGTAGTGTGGGAGAGTTATGTGCAGGATGTGGGACTGAAAATAAGTTATATCCAAGCTGCAAAACACAATTTGACATCATGTCTTCCAGGAAGGAAGGGTGAAAAGTGCATTTGTGGCACACTAAGGGTGAAAAGTGCATTTGTGGCAGAGGAAACAGAATGGGCATAAAAGAATATGGCTATGTACAGGACTAGAAGCTGTTTGGTAGTATTTGAAGATAGTTTCACATAATTCAGTACATAACATACCCTTCATTTTATCTCTCCCTCTGCTCATCATAGAGTCTGAACCATTCAAGATGTACCTTTTGGTTCTGGAGGTTTCTTATTCTCAAACTATTATGGACATAACTATGGGAACTTTTATGGTTGAACACCTTGGGAAAGATGATATCTTGAGGGTTTATTGGCTGACCCATGTGGCATCTTCTCCACAGAGAACATGCACATGGCAGTGAGGTTGGTATTATGCTGGGGGAAGGCGTCCCTAGGGAGGTGAAATAATGCCAGAGACCAATTAAGTTTACAGCTGTGCCAGGGCTGGCTCTTCTTGGCCATATCCTAGCCCTGGAGTCCTATTGTTGGACCAGCTCAGTTTCTTCTATCTATCCCTTGAATCTTTCCTCGAATCTTATCCTATACCTACTGGCCTACACCAGAGATATATCCTATATTCCTGAACCATTGCACTAGCTCCCAAGTGGTCTCTCTGCCTCCAGCCTTTTCCTCCTGAAATAAATCCTTGAATTGTTATATTGGAAATGCAAATCTGCATTACTATCCACTAAAAAGCTTTCTGTGGCTTTCCTTCCTTGAGCTTTTCCATAGCATGCCACCAAAGAGCTCAGCATCATGACCCTTGCCTGTCCCTCCAGCTGTATTTCTCCTAATTCCCCCAGCATCCTACTTCATTTTACAATTCATAGTTTTGCTCATAGTCTTGATATTCTGTATTCTAATCAACACCTTTCATGATTTAATAAAAATGTACAAACAAGCAAGAAAACAAGTAGATGAATAAACCAACAAGTAACTGGTGATGAACCGTTAGTAGATAAAAAAGTATTCTTTGGATTATGATCAGTATATTGGGATGGAAGAATGTGAAAAAACAGCCTCAGCTGATACTCATGTTAGAAACAAACCCCACTGTGAGAGTTATTTCTACTTTCTATCAGTCTACTCTGCTCGCTTTCCAAGTTACTCCCATTAATCCCCATAATGATTCTGCTATAACTGGTCACTGCCACAGGAATGGGCCATGGCTAGTAAGTACTACAGTCAAGAATCAGAACAAACTAGAAATACCTAGTGCTCAAGTCTGTGCACTTTTTTCCACTCCCCATTGTCTCAGAGAACCATTTCATGCTCTGGAAATGCACATTTACTGTTGAGGCAAATACGTGGTTTTGTGCCAGGGGCCTTTATCCTCCTACCTTAAAGGAAACCTGAACACCTCCTCAGAAACAGAAATGAGAATTCTCTGATTTATCCAGCTGTAAAGTGAGTGGGGCATGGGCTGAGAGCCGGAAGACCTGGGTCATATCTTTTTTCTATCCTTTTATTCTCACTGGGATTATAGTTTTTTCATTAGCTTCATACTGCCTGGCCTCTCAAAAATTACTAAAACTCTCCAGGTTGTCAAAATAGCTTAGTCTTTTAGCTTTACTGTTCTTTCCATACAGGAACTTAAATGAAATTCCCCAGCACCAGGTCTTGGTGCATCTAGGAACACTGGCAGAACTTCTGCAGAGACAGTCTTCATTCACCAAGTTTCCAGCGGGGCATGTTTACCTTCAGGTCCTCTCTTACCTTAGGACACCTCTTGCCATTTTGGGGCATCCCCACCCTGGCCTAGTATACTGGTTGGTCTTTGTGTCTCTTAATTTGGTGCCTGCAATGACTGAGTTTCAGAGACCTGATCTGATGCTTCAGGGTCTTCTTTGTCATTTGAAGCAGGTCTTAGACACCCCTAGCTAATAGGTATCTCCACTGGAACCCCGGAATTCAAGTCAATCATGTATATTAAGAATACTCTTTGTTTTCCAGAATTCTGCCACTCCCACTCAGGCTGCAGCAAAATAGGGCCAATCACCCACCCTTCCCCATCTAGAGAAGTCTCCTACTGGAGAGTCAGAGCCAGGGGTGTTTAGATGGCTGTGAGGGGTTGTCTTTCAGTGTTCTTGAGAGATAGCGTCTGGACACTCACATCCCATTATGTGCATATTAAGAACTAACCTGAAGGAGTCAACCTAGAATTCACCTGGGGACAGAAAACAGAATGATTACAGGACTGATTCACGAGGAAAGAGTAAAAGAACAAATTATGCCAAGGTTGACTGAGCAGTCACAGTGGTTGAGGTGGTCATGGAGAGTTGACAATAAACTGAGAATGATGCAAACTCTAAGAGAGAGAGAGCATCTGATACAAAGTGAGATTGAGAGCAGCTGCAAGGCTGGACTTAAGACAGGGAAAACTCGGTGGGACAATAGGACACACTTCCAAAAACAGAGGACATGGGTTATTGATATTAAAATTTATCGGGTTTCTAACATATGCCACAAAATTTATTTACATAATCTCATTGTCTTAAAATAACTCTGCAAAATATGTTACTTAAAATAAACATGTTTAGTAACATAAAAAGTTGAACTATTGAAAAATTAAGCCTCTAGGGGAGGAAAGAGAGCATTAGGAAGAATAACTAATAAATGCTGGGCTTACTACCTAGGTGATGGGATGATCTGTGCGGCAAACCACCATGGCACACGCTTACCTATGTAACAAACCTGCATATCCTGCACATGTACCCTTGAACTTAAAATTAAATAAAAAAAAGAAGAAGAATTAAAGTTCAGGGAAACTTACCTAAGGTCATAGACCCAAGATTTAGTACTCTCTTTCTGATGCCTTCTCTCCCTCCCATCTTCTTTCCCCTCTTCTTTCTTCCCTTCTTTTCCCCATTTCATGATGCTACACTTTCTCTATAGTTTTATTATTAAGGAAAGACATTTTAGAAGTTCTTAGAGCACTCTTTGCTTCCAAGGTACCCAAGGGACTAAGCTGAAGGCCCCAGGTTTGACAGACAATTGTCCTTAACACTTGGCCCTAGACCAGCCCTGGTGCTTCATCTCATACCCTCATGGGGACATATCCTTGTGAGTCCCAATGTGTCTACCAAACTAAATTTCTTTCATCATTCTCTCAACAGACTTGGCTTATGTCTTCCTGATCCCAGGCCTTCCTATATATTTTCCCCTCTCCTGGGATGCATTAGTTGAGTGACATGTTATGCAACTTAAAAAATAATTAAAAAATAAATTTATTTAAACAATGTATGATATGGTTTGGCTGTGTCCCCACCCAAATCTAATCTTGAATTGTAGCTCCCATAATTCCAACGTGTCATGGGAAGGACCTGGAGGGAGATAATCGAATCATGGGCACAGGTAATTCCTGTGCTGTTCCTCTGATAGTGAATAAGGCTCATGAGATATGATGGTTTTATAGAAAATAGTTCCCCTACATGCTCTCTTGCCTGCTGCCATGTAAGATGTGACTTTGCTCCTCATTCATCTTCTGGTATGATTGTGAGTCCTCTCCACCTATATGAAACTGTGAGTCAATTAAATCTCTTCCCTTTAGAAATTACCCAGTCTTGGGTATGTCTTTGTTAGCAGTGTGAGAACGGACTAATATGAGGCAGAAATTTATTTTTCACTTATGAAACAGATATAAGCGGTCCTGAGCTAGAGGGGAAGCTGTCCTTACAAGGACGTCAGATCCCAGAGTTGTTCCATCTTCTTGCTCTGCCATTTCCAAGCTGTTGTCCTTGCTGCAGGTTGATGCTGGCTCCTCTATACCCACATTCCAGATCAGGCGGTTTGTTAAGGGGATAAATAGGACAGTGGGCTAATCACTTGAGTTCACATCCCATTATCACATGGTCACACCTAGTTGCAAAGAGGTGGGAAATATGGATTCTGTTGGGCAGCCGTATTCCCAGCTAAAACCAGGAAGTTCTACCACTAAAAGGAAGAGAAGGAGAATGGACACTGGAGGATATTTGAGAGAATATCTCACACAAAAATTGTCTCCTTCCATCTTTTTCATGTGTTATCTGTCCCACTGAGATGTCACTTAAAAGAATATTAGTTTAAGTTCCAGGATACATGTGCAGGATGTGCAGGTTTGCTATATAGGAAAACGTGTACCATGGTGGTTTGCTGCACCTATCAGCCCATCACCTTAGGTATTAAGCCCCACATTCATTAGCAGTTTATCCTGATTCTCTCCCTCCCTTCAGCCCCAACAGATCCCAGTGCGTGTTATTCCCCTCTGTGTCCACGTTTTTATTGTTCAACTCCCACTTATGAATGAGAACATGTGTTGTATGGTTTTCTGTTCCTCTGTCATTTTGCTGAAGATAATGACTTCCAGCTATATCCATGTCTCTGCAAAGGACATGGTCTCGTTCCTATATGGCTGCATTAGTATTATATGGTATATATGTACCTTTTCCATGAATCTTTCTCTAACCACACAGACCTACCTGCCCCATTTGTTTCTACCCCAAATGTATCATTTTCCAAATCGCCTCAGAATGTGCCTGTTTACCATCCATTTCTCCCTATATACTGTGAAAATTTTGAGAATAGAAACCTTGCCTTATTCATCTTTATGTTCCAATTCCTCTCACAAACCTTGGTCACTGTAGGCAGTCAATAGGCTTATATGAGAGAGAATTAATAATTTAAAGTTAGCTGAGAAACATCATTAAACAGAATACTGCTGCAGGATTTCAAAAGATAAAATGTTAGTTCTAATGGATTTTTGATAACTCACGTTCATATAAAGCTTAAATGGTTCCTAGGCAATTTTCCTTATGTAATATTTTATTTTGATTCTGACTCTCATACCAAACAGTGAGGCTGATAGAGTGTAATATTCCTGCCAACATGTAGCTCAAGAAACTAGGGCTTGGAACCTTTGAGGTTTAGGTAAGCCGTGCAACCAGGAAGTAGTGAGACCCACTTAGAATGGAAGTCAGATTCTTTCATTGTAAATCAAATGTCTTCTATCATTGAAGGGGACTATTTCTGGGTATATAGGTATATAAAGGACCAGAGAGTTTAAGTGACTGAGGCAAAGCCAAAGGGATGAAACCTAAGTTCTCAACCAGGACAGTGTCTCTCATTCCTTCCAGACAGATTTCATAGATGTGAGCCTCTGGGTTCAAAATGATTAACTATGTGTCGATAAGTAGGTTAAATAAATCATCTAAACCTGAATTTCCTTTTCTATAAAATAAGGATAGTAATATTTTAAAGTTATTATGAAAATGAAATGAGACGTGAGTAAAGAACTATGGTATACAAGGTGCACTCAGTTACATTTTAGCTATCAATCACATTGTTATTCATTTTGTTTGAGCTGGAATTCATTTTTGAGACCCCCTCAAAACAGTAAAAATTACCTTTTATAGATTACCTACTGTGATACATGCATTTTATGTGCTCCATTGTAGCAGCCTATCCACTGGTAACCTCTGAAGACAGATGATTCCTGCAACACTCACAGTTCCTGATAAAGAAATTCATGCTTATTTGTTCCTTGAGCAAGAGGGACTGTCTTCTGAACCATGTTTCATTTTTCCCTGACTACAATGGAGATCATAGTAGCTAGGTAAGCTGATCAGGTTCTCAAGAATTTATGCTCAAAAATTTAGAGAATAACCTACTTGTGTGAAAGGGCAGATGTGATATCCAGGTAAGTAGAGACCCAGTGTAGTTGAACAAGTTACTGTGCCTCAGGAGTGAAGAGCCATGAACTCTTGTTTTTGGAAGCACCACAGGTACTCAGGCCCCAGGAATGAATGGAGCTTTCACAAATTCTGAGTAGTCTTTCTATTTTGGATTCAAATAGGCTCCAGGATCTACAGTTACTTTTGGCGTCCTATTGAAAGCTGCTTCTCCGTAGCCATTTTCCTTAGCTTTCTGAGGCAAATTGAGAACTTCTCAATTATTTTTAATTCACAGACAAACACAGGTAGCCATTGCTATTTTGTATAGATAAAGAAAGTGAAATTCAAAGAGATTGGTCCTTATCGTTAAGCCACAAAGTTAGCTAGTAGTGGAGCTGAGATTCAACTCAAGGTTTCCCTGGCATCATGTCCATTCTCTTCTAATTGTTCTATTAAACCAAGTGACTGTGAGTGTCCCTGGACTGCACATAACCTCTTTTATATTTAGGTGAATTATTTAAATGGTATTCTTCATTTTTTTCCCATTAACCAGAAGGAATATAAGATCAGGTATACTTGAGATAGCTTTTTTTTAAGAAAAGAACGGGGGTATGTCCTGTATGTTTTGGAGCTGGATTTGTCTTTTCCAATTTAGAAGCTGAGAAAGTATTATCAACTTTAGCAAACCTTGTTTGAAGACTTGTGGAGCATAAAGATACCTTGAAAGGGTTGCTGAAAACTGATTTCTGCAGGAATAACGGATAAGTGGATGCTTACACATGAAATCCCTTTAATTGGTCAGGGAAGAATGTGGTCGATTTTTGTTGCTTTTATTTCTTCAAGAAATTGCTTAATAATTTATCTGGGGAAAAGTTTTGTGTACAACCAACATAAAAATAAAGGAAAATCATAGTTTAGTCAGAGAGTAATAACATCAGTAAAAGCGTAGCATCATTGGGGGAAAGTGGAAGGCGTCCTCTCACACTAGTTGGAGCTGGTGGGGGAATGGTATAACTTCTACTGTGGTAAGAGAGAATGTGTGGAATAAGACTCCTTAGGTCTGAACCCCAGCTTTGCCTCTTGACTTTGTAATCTATGGAAAAATTATTTAACTTCCCTAAGCCTCAGTTTTCTCACAAAGAAAATGGGAATAAGTGGGAGTAAGTATCTTATAGGTGATTGTACCGAAACAAGCCTACCCTCCCTCCCTCCCTCCCTCCCTCTCTCCCTCCCTCTCTCCCTCCCTTCCTTCCTTCTCTCTCTCTCTTCTCTCTGCTTTTCATCCTTTTTCCCTTTCCCCTTGACTTTACTCTCTATTCAATTGGTTCGATTTTCCTGGGCGTCTTTTACATCTTAGGTGAAAAATAGGAACATGGCCAGCAGTGCTGTGCTCTTGCCTCTTGTTTCAGTCTTCCATGATCCCACGGTCAATCCTAAAGTAGCTTGGGTCCCCATGATCTGGAAAAAGAAACCTAAGATTGCCTCTGAGAGTTTAACTGGGAAATCAATATGTAATTAACGAGAGAAAACAATTCAACACTCTTTTACATGGACAGAATGTCTATTAGGTCAAAAGATCTTGACTGTAACTTAATTTAAAGTATTAATATACCATTAAAGAGATATGTCTCAGAAACATAGTTGCTCAGCTACCCAAAGCATAGCAAAGGAAGAGGTAAGGAAGGAGCTATAGGAATTCCCCAGCCAAACACTGATCAGAGGAGAGAGAGACTTGGTCCCAGAATTATTTCTGCTTGTATAAGAATATGAGAATATTATAAATAGGAATACATGAGGGTGCTATTCAATGTGATTAAACATTCCACTGCATACAAAGTTTATTGATGTGATTGTTTGTTCCCCAGAATGTGTTATTTGTCTTTGTATGTGGCTAGTTTATGGAAAGAAAATATATTATCTCCTAAGTATGTGTAATTTTCATAGTAAGCTAGTAGGTTAATATATTGATTTTAGAATTTAAGGAGAGGGAAAGCAGACATTACCCATATTGCTGCAGAGCTGATTTTCAGTGAAAGGGGTTTGTAATACAACTAACCAGTGTTTGGAGAAAGTTTCCTGAAGTCCTACATAATTTATTTTAAAACTTATAAAGTTGGATTGTTGTTCAAAGAGAAGCATGTTTATAGATTCATGTCCTAGTGTCTTCTGACTCATGTAACTTAATATTCTTGTTTAGAGGGCTGGGAGTCTTTATTTTATGTTCAGCCAAGATTAGTCTGAACTTTCTATCACAGTTTTCTATCACTTGGGAAATCTGTGACAGTTTTAAGAACAAACATAACCCAAATATTTGCTTTTTTCATGACTTTGTTTTCTAACAGTATTGTGTAGGACCTCAATATCATGGAAAATGTTCTTGTACATTTTTTTCTCTTCAATATCTCAGTGATCATCAAAGGATCTAGACTGTTCAATAACAGCCTTGACAGATTTGGCATCACTAGGACGGAGAAACTGGCCATTTCCTCCATGACCTGAAAGAAACTTTGGCTGTGAAAGACCTTGAGAAAAGCAAGGTCCTTAGACACCTTGCTATATTGCCACATAAGAGGCACCAATCCTGAGTCTTTCTACAAGACAGAATCACCTCCTCATGGTGGGATTGCTGAAGTTATTGAGCAGCTGCTCTTGACTGTCCATTCCCAGGTGGAAGTCATAACCACTTCCGCAATTTGCAGCTTCCTCCGTGGACGTCTAAACTGGAGCTGGCACCAGACTCAGGTTCTCTGCATTTTCATTGCTTCTGCGGCATCCACCCCTGCTGTAGTCATGGACACTTCTATTGTGGGACTCAATTCCTTGGTTCTTCCTTGATTGTACTTGATCCAGTTTTATCACTTACCAAGAGGCAAAAAGCTTTCAGACAACAGCCAGAAATCATGTTCTTTTCTCAAATTGTCATCAAATGGCTTTTTGACTAAAATGTTGTGAGGTTCTGTTTATCTCATTGCATCACCCAGAATTAACCAGCAAGTGTAAACATTCACAGCTATTGACTTCTGTGCTGCCTATCAGAGACAGCAAGGCTGCTAAGTTCATATGAATAAGCAATGGGCCATGAAGGTACACCTAGTTTTCCTAATTTCAATGCACCTTTCCTCTTCATTATTCTAAAACATCTCCTGCTGTCAAAAAGGCCTTTGGGAGATACCAGTAGTAGGCACTGCATATGTCCGGAGTAGGGAAGAGTTGTTATTTTGTTTGTTTGTTTTGGCTGGCAGAATTGGGAAGACTTTCCTATGATGTTAACTGAGCATAGAAGGCAAAGGAAAAATTTTGGCCTTTGGACATTTTCCGGTTGGGTACAAGCCCAGGGATCCCCAGCCTATCCTGCCAAAATGACACACACCTCTTACTCTGAAACCCCAGCAGCTCACAGCACACTCATTTCTGCTCATAATTCCACAAATTCCAATTTGGCAAAGGCACATATAAAACTGTGTTCTGATAATGGTGGAATTAATGTGGGAGGTGGGAAATGGCTTCTTCACTGTTTTGATGATAGTCCTGAGGGGAGCCAGAAAATATATTACTTGATATGCTTTGCTCTCTGTGCAATTTTAGACGTCTTAATACATCTCTAATATTTTGATCTAAATGACATTTTTATTTGGAGTCATTTGACTCTGTGTCGAGGGAGAAAGGAAGGAGGAAGACAATCTAGTACTTTACAATTTGTTTCCATACATCGGCACTCAGTAAGGAATCAGAGAGAGGAGCCAGGTCCTCTGCAGTTCAATCCAGTTTCACTGCTCATGAACTGGGAAAGACCCCAAGTGAGCCCCTTCACCCCTTTACCCCTTCACCCTTTTGCCTCCCACACGAGGAATCCGATTCTTGCTTGTGTTTTTGATATGCTAATTTTAGGGAAAGAAATATCTGCATGTTTGTTGGTATACTACCTCATTTCAGTATTTACAGAAAAGAAAACCTGCAATTTGAATTATTTACGTCTTGAGACACACTCAAAGAGCTACCTAAATTCAACATTAAAATGGTAAGCAAACAAACGTTTATTTGTTTAGAAAGCATTTTGGCCACCTCTCTCCCCATTTTAAGCCCTCTTCAGATATTTTATTGTTTAAATTCCCATTTCCCAGGTTCCTAGGAATATTGAAGTTGCTTTTAATGCTGTTTAGTCTTTTGTATTTCCCCAGGAGCCAGTTCTGCTCCATCTGGCAGATATTCTTGATGGGGTTGTTTTAAGTGGGAGAAGCGTGGGGCAATGTTTAGGGAAACCAGAGGGCAGTATCAGTACAGGAGGGATTAGAGAAGGAACGTGGAGGGAAGGAGAGAGGGGTGCTTTAAACAGGCTTAATTTCCAGCCATTTCTCTTGAGTCTGATCACCTCCTTCTTCCAGGTCTAATTTCATGGTGTGCTCATCACTTATTTCCATCAAGGCTGAATCTCTATCCTCCCGTAGGATGATTTATTTTGAACAGTATCAACTTCCACTTATCCAACCTAGATATCCTCAGTCTAGAGCCTGACCCTCTTTCAACCTCTAAGGGCAAGTTCAGCGAATGATAGCAGCTACATCTTCCTTTTTTCATGGAACACTGGTAAAAGTAGTAAGTACCTACTGGGCTTTTTATCTATGATCTCAGTCAATATTTACAATATCTGTCTGTAAACCTCATCTGTAAGATCCACCTTTTCACAGATGTGTCAGCTCACAGCAAGAAAGCTGATAAGCAGCTTAGCTAGGGGTCCCACAGCTGGCAAGAATCAGGTCTAGGACCTGAACTCAGTCTTGCCCTTTCTGAAAGCATATGCTCTTTCTGCTATGCTATGTGACGTAGATTTATCTCCACCAGATGGCAAGTGGGCAGGGTGGGCAGAACTCTTCTCCTTTTCACCAGTGTTCCGACTTCTATTGAATGAGTAGGACCTTCTCTCAGCACTCTGCCTTCTCAGAAAAGGGCTGATAGGGAGTGATTCTACCCTTCTCAACATTCCTTAAAAAGTATGAAACTCTCAGAGAGCGAAATCTTGAGGAGGAGATGGAGTCCATAAAATTTGTCTCAGGTGGGAGAGTTGAACTGGAGGGAAGGAAATCAGTAGATTTCCTGGGAAAACTTTTACATAGGGGTCTTGGCCAGGTGCTGCCAGATCACAACATGACCCCTCCTGTTTATTCTTGCAGAAACACCAGCAGGTATGTTTCTAAGAATCATAAGGTCTGGAGTAAATAAATCAAGAGTTTGTTCTTTGTTTGGGAGAAAGCCTAACAAGAATTTACGAGTGAGAACGCAACATTAATCTTGATAGATGTCCTTTCCCAAGTAACTGCTCATCTCTGTGTCTTAATTCCTTGATCTGCAAAATAGATACCATTATTCTTATCTTCATAAATTACACCAGGCTTTGGGGAAGACAGATGGGGAATATATATGAGAAAGAATCTCATAACCATAGGAAGGAAAGCAGCTTATAACTCCAAGGTATTTATGTTATTAATTTTATTCAAAAACTAAAAATGGATTAGAAAGGCCACAAAGGCATTTTAGTGCTCTAAGCTGTTAGGAGGTTCCAGCTAAATAAACTCATCCAAAGTTTTCTTCAAATGAGCAGGAATAAGCTTTTATTTTTGTCAATCTGGTTTATTTGCTCTGCACAATTCTTACAGCTTCGTTGTGATTTATTTTAACTCTCAAAATTTAGGCTGAGCATATTTTGTAGTGAGGTAGACTGGGTTGACATTTAGCTAAAAATTCAATGAGACTGGTTTACAGCACATGCAGAAAACAGGGGCAGCAGCTAATTTTGTCTGCATTCGATGTCTACTGCAGGAAGGTCATGGGTTTGCCTCCTTTGGTAAACAACCTCTTCCTACAAAAAAGGAAAATTGTAAGCTGAAGTCTTGCTTTTTCTAAACATATGTAAACAAGCATTTAGATATATGTTTCTTTTCCATTTTTTATAGATACATAATTGTACATATTCTGGGGGTCCATGTGATATTTTGATACATGGATATAATATAAATGATTAGATCAGCGTATTTGGGATATCATTATCTCAACCATTTATCTTTTCTTTATGTTGGGAACATTACAACATTACAATTCTTCTCTTCTAACTACTTTAACTATGTAATAGATTCTTGTTTACTATAGTCACCCTACTGTGCTATCAACACTAGATTTTATTCTTTCTATGTAGCTATTTTGGTACCCATTAATCAACTTCTCTTCATCCCTCTCCCTTCTCTGCTACACTTCCCAGCCTCTGATATCCACCAATCAACTCTCTATGAGATTCACATTTTTAGCTCCCACATGTGAGTGAGAGCGTGCATTATTTATCTTTCCATGCCTCGCTTATTTCACTTGACGTAATGACTCCCAGCTCCATCTATGTTGCTGCAAATGACAATATTTTATTCTTTTTAATGGCTGAATACTATTCCATTGTGTGTTTATACCACATTTCCTTTTCAATTTATCTATTAATGGGCATTTAGGTTGATTCCATAGCTTGGCTATTGTGAATAGTGCTGTAATAAACATGGGGATGCAGGTATGTCTCTTTGATATATTGATTTCCTTTCTTTTGGACATATATTCAGCAGTGGGATTGCTGGATTATACTGTAGTACTATTTTTTAAAAGGAATCTCTATACTGTTTTTCATAGTGGTTGACTAATTTGCATTCCCACCAACAGTATAGGAGGCTTCCCCTTTCTCTGCATCCTTACCAATGTCCATTATTCTTTGTCTTTTTGATAAAAGCCATTTTAGGTGGAGGGAGATTTTAATTTGCATTTCTCTTATAGTTAGTAAAGCATCTTTTTTTCATATACAGGTTGGCCTGTATGTCTTCTTTTGAAAAATGTCCATTTCGAATGTGGCTTGCAACAAGGAGCATGGATTCTGAGTGGATGGACCTAGTGGTGAATGGCAGCTTTCCATGAACCAGCTGCTTGAAGTGCATACATTGATTTACTCCTCTACTTTGGGTTCTGCACTTGGGAAGTTGAGGCAATAATGCCAACCCCATTAGGTTTTCATGAAGTGTGGCAGACACTTTTAAGACTCTTCCTAATATCCATTCTGCTTTATTTTCCAGATGAGAAACTTGCCTATTTGTTCAGAGCAGCAATGTGTCCTACTAAACACAAATGCTTCCTCAGCCTCCTATGCAATAGGGGTGGCAGATGGGACATAGGTAGAGTTCTATTGTGGGTCCCTAGGGGTAGTTTTTTATTTCCTAGGGAAAAAAATGGTGCTGAAAGAAATGGTGCATTATCTTTTTGCTTTGAATGTGGAAGTGTTTAGCCATCTTACAAGCGTGAGGACAAAGTTAAGGCTAGCAGAGCAGAAAGATAGCACACTACTCCTTGTAGAAGTAAAGCCAGAAATTTCTCACCTATAAAATGGAAGAAAAATAAATTCTATGTGTGTAAGCCAACCTTAATTGGCATATACGTGTACCCAAATGCATTCCTTACTGAAAAAGAGAATATGCAACGTAATAGTCATAACTTGCAGACCACAGTGCCTGGAGCACTATGGAAATTCATTCGGTGTTGCTTCGGCTTCCTTGTGTTACTTAGTTACCGTATTAAACAAGAGACAGATTAATTAATATTCCCTCTTTTTAATTAGCTTTCCAGATATTAAACATCAATGACATACTAGATATTCTGTGAAACATGAAAATACAAAGATGAATGAGACTGAGGCCTTGCCCTTGAGGTGTTTAGAATCTTAATGGGAAGATAATTAACTGCAATTCAAGATAATGAGTACTAGTGTGGAAATAGGTATCTAATGCTTTAGGAGTATGAGATATAAAACTGAATATCAATAACTGAGACAAACATAAAAGAGAAAGAAAAATTTCACAACCCGGAGAAAGCGTGGCCAAACCCAGCATGTGGCTATTGAAGATTTTGCAGAGAAAAGCAGATTTAGCTGTCAATGTCATAGCATTGAGTCTCACAAAAATCTGAGCCTAGAAATATAACAATAATAATAATAATAATAATAACTAGCTAACATTTACAAGAAATTTCCTTAGAATCTGATGCTCAAAAAGCATCATTTTATTTATAATTCACAACAACTCTCTGAGCTAAGAACTACTGTTATTCACATTTCACAGATAAAGGGACTGAGACTCAGTGAAGTTGTAATTTGCCCAAAGTCACACAGTTATATAAAAAGTGGAGCTAAGGCTGAAATCCCATACATGGTATTGGTGAAGTCTGCCCCATTAAATACCTTTGCAATGTCTACGGTTTTGAGACCTGTGGTTTCTAAGATGTACTTATGATTTATTTTGTGATATTATGGCTCTCTTGGTGAGTGGCTGCTTTCTGATCTGCCATCCATAACTCCTACCTGTGCAAGGCACAGAAAGTGAAGGCCAATAACATTTTTATTTCAGTTTGTTCTATGTTTGCCTGTTTATATGTTTTCAAGATAGTAGCCACCTCAGCGAGTGCTGGAATCCCAGGTCCCCTGGATCAGGCCATGCCTGAAGGCATCCTAACTCTGGACTTTCATGATATGAGCGAAAACCTCCTCTTTTGTTTCCCCTAATGCAATTGGAGTTGTGTTTCTTTTCTTTTGACCCAAGGAGCCCTAACTAATACATTATGCATCCTCCCAAAAGTAGAACCTCTTAGTATATGGTTAAGGAGCTTGGACTTTGTGGAAACTCAGTATTTAATGATGTATTGTTTATCATTGTATCTCAAGACCAAGTCCTTTGCCTAACACTTCGTAAACCCTCTTTAAGTATTCAGTATCAAAAATCCTATGTCTCTTGTTTTTTCTTTTCTTTTTCTTTCTTTCTTTCTTTTTTTTTAATGTAGGCCTACTGTGTTTCTCATGATTAATGAACATTTTAGTTCCTGAATCCAATCAGTTTCATATCCTTTTTTGCCTAGGACCTTATGTTGGCAGATTAAACTTTCTAAAAAAGGCCCTTGCAATCCCCAAGACAATCTCAGGTCAAACATGCCCTGTGCCTTGGTCATGGGTAGCACACAGGATGGAGCTCCTCTCAATCCACACTGAATTCATTGGTTCCAGTACTTCCAATTTGCTCCTACCTGAAGCTCTCATTTTTCCAGGAGCCTTCTGGAGCCAACAGGGATTATTTTTGGCCCAGACCCTTCTTGTCAAGCTCACTGCCATCTCCAATTCACACGCTGGCAGTTATGGGGCAGCCACTGAAGTCTCATGCTCAGTGGGCAGCTATTCTGGGATGTTTGTGCTTGACATTCACGTCGGCTTCCTGGCTGACTCACTCCCCAATCCAGCCCCCATCATGCTGGGCTAGGGTGGCTCAGCAGCCCGTTTTGATTCTCCTAATCAAAGAGCAGAATCCTAAAATCTCGCAGTCAACCATGCACACTAGACGGGGAAGCAGTTGTCAGCTGCTAAATTTAACCACAGCCACTTTAGAAATGAGCTGCTAGGAGATTCTGAGAATGTAAACTGGGGAGATTCTTTCTTTTTCTCTTTTTTAAATTTTCTCCTGATGTTTGAATCAACTGGCTGAGTTAAATCCTGGATAAACTATTTCTTACTACTCTTGGGGAAGTTACTTCACTACTCTGAGCCCTAGTCGTTGCTCCATCGTTGAGAGTAATTTCTGTCAACAAATGGTAACATAAAATCCACACAGGATTGTTTATAGGATTAGGAATAATTAACTTGTCTAACAGGCCTCATACAGTGCCAGGTATCTTGTTGATTACCACGTTGTTCTTGTTTCTCATTAAATTTACAACCATTGAGGGACAACTACCTAGTAGGTACTCATTAAGTGTCAAGAGAATAAGTGAATAAAACAGTAAATGAATGGATAAATATTGGCCTTATAGACCTTGTTCTTCTGTTTTTATCCTACTTTAATCTTTTAAATAGACTAGATGATCCACATAATGCATACTGCAGGCATTGGGCAATTGACCATCTCAGAAAATAGGCAGAGTGCATCCTGACACCTCTCATGTCAATTCATAACTTCCCCATCTGCCTTCTCTACTGACATTCAGCCCTGCCTAAAGCATTCCCGGGCTCTGACACTTTTCCCATGGGCCCACGGCTCTGGGGCCTGTTTTGCACATGCCACTCTGGCTCTCTCTGACACTCTCCTAAGATGATTCTGACGTATTTTCTACCTCACTTCCTTCTGTTTAAAGACATTCCCATTACCTTGCTGGGAGAGCCCCAGGGGCCAAGCTGTCTCTCTCCTTCAGGTGGGGAGGGGGCACTACCTCTGAACCACACACTTTTTCAGTGCAGGGAATCTATGCTTTCTATAGTGAGTTTCCACCTTCTTGCTTAGATCTCCTTCACAACAGACTTTTTGTTCCAGATGCCCAACTGTAATCACTGTCTCCTAAAAATACACTGCTGGACACGGTGAATGCTAGAAATGTTTGCTGTTATCATAACATTAATATGATTAATCATACCAACCTTTTTTGAAATGCACTGTCTTTATGTTCCTTCAGGTTGCATTTTGTCATTTTCTAAAAGTACAGCTCAAAGCCCACTCCAGGCATTAACAAAAACAAGCTGCAACAATAATGATGACAACAACACAACACAATGACAATAATGCTAGTTGACTTCAAAGGAGTACCAACAGTGGGCCAGGCGTGCTATTAAGCACTTCTCATGCACTAACTCAGGTTACTCTAATAGCAACTTAATGACTCCTGTCTCCCCACTGAACAGATCAGCAAGTAGAAGCTTAGAGAGGTTAAGAAATGCTGGCAGTTTAGAGAAAGAAGGCAAACAAAATTTGACTCCAGAACCTGAAAACATAACCTTTAGAATCTCAACTTCGTATCTTTGAGATGAGTTAACCGTAACCTTCTTTTACATTTAGGGAGAAGATTAAATAAAATAATACCCGTAAAACACTTAGAGTGTCTGACATTTAGTAGCATGTAATAGCTGTTAGTGAAATTGCTGCTGCTGCTGCTGATGATGATGAGGATGATGATGAACAGTCATTTGAAGTCCACGTTTGCTCTTTGAATTATTCACTAGCCTATAGAGACTCAGAACCTTTATTATGCTACTGCCTAATTTTCTCTGTATGTATGCTTTGTCTCCTCAGAAGGACTGTAAGCTCCTTCACTGCAAAAACTAGCCTAGGTGCAAAATTCTGCTCCATGGAGGTCTCAGTTTTATTTTCTGGAACAGGAGTTTTGATGCTTCCTAAAGCTTCTTCCAAGTATGACATTCTCTGCTTCCATAAGTGTTATTTATTCTGGCCTCTCCCACAGCCTGTAATACTCCACTTTGCACACAGTACTCAATAAATATGTACTGAATTATTAACATCTGGAGGTAAAATCTCAGGTCCTAGGAGGTTATTTAATTTTGACTTTGGTGAATGAGGGAGAAAAGAAGTAACTGAGTTGCAAGGGGCATTAAAATTGATATATAAAGATTTCAGTGGAAGGAACTGGAAAATGGGGCATTTATAGGTGATGAAAATGATGTGAGCTTTGAAAAGCGAGGAAATTCCTTTCCCAAAGGGATATCGGGCTTTCACTGTCCTCTCTTTCAGTCAGTTCTGAAAACGTACATGCCATTGGGTTTTGCCAATCCTGTTGGCTGGCTTCTGCTGAGAGGGAAAGAAAAGAATGAGACAGTGAAAGAAAGTGAGCTAAGTTTAGTACAATGGCACAAGGCTCCAGGCTGTGGCTGAAGGCATCTCCTAATTACTAAGCCTGCCTGGGAGATAGGAATATAGTTTTCCTCAAAATAGGATAAGAGAAGTGGGAGGAGTGATGTCTTGCCACATGTGCAAGCTTCCTCTATTCACTCCTTCTCCTAATTGAGATCTGCTTAGAAAGCTTAATCAGTGACTGTTTAATAGCATTTATCGATCACCAACTGTGAGGCATATTCCACATTAGACCCTGAGATACAGAAAGATCTAGGACATAGTCCCTGCTCTCAAGAATCATCATTTACTGGGGGGAAACCAACACATAAGCAATTATCAAAATACGTTGTGATATGTCATGTGATGGAATTACATGGAGTAGCGTTGGTATCTTTGAACACCACCAGCTCCAGCAGAGGCAGGGATTAAGCTGAGGGTCTCACAAGGAACTCCTGAACCACAGACTGTCAGGTAAAAAATGTGTGCAGTTTTAATCACCGAATTTGCGGCAATTTGTTACAAATTGTTGCAAACTAATACAGGATTATTATAAATGGAGGAGATGTAATATATTTTTCTAAATTATTAATCATGATGCATGTGGTTAAGATATAAACTTCTCTCACCCTGTACCTCTTATCATGTTGGTCACTGTCACACCTGTGATGTTCTGGAATAACATACACATGAAGCAGATCTAGGAAAGTGTCAACTCCATTTTATGAGTGTTTTCTTAACATTTAATAAATTTTCAAACAATTATAGATTCACATATCATGTTTCCTATAACTCCTTGTAAGAAATAACATAGAGAAATGCTGTATACCCTTCATTTAGCTTCCCCCACAAGGTATCATCCTGCTTAACTGTAGTATGCTATCACAACCAGGAAATTGACATTCTTATAACCCATTGACCTTATTCAGTTTTCACTAATTTTATGTACTTTTGTGTATATTTGTGTTTATTTGGTTCTATGTAATTTTATCACAAGTGCATGCTTATGCAACCACTGCCATAGTTAAGATCCATAACAGTTTTATGCAAGGATCTATCTTCACGGGAGCTGGGGTTTTTACCATAAATTTGTGCATGGTTTTTATCCCTTGTGGTCTGGGCCAGATGAGTTAGGATTCATTTCCCTGATCTGGATTATAGGCCATCTTTAGTAGAAGGGACACTGATATTTTGATCACTTGAGATTCCTGGCTCCAAATGCCAGAATGCTTAAATATTTTATGTTCTTTAAAATGAGTATTTTCAGAAACACATACATTACAGAGGTAGTTCTTTCTGGCTTCCTTCAGGCATGGCTGGATCCAGGGTACCAAATTATGACTTTAGTTTTAGTATCCAAAGATCTCTGTTCTGTTTTCCTTCATGGATACTTTTTGTCAAGCATCTCTTTCCTTGCAGTAGCTTTAGGCAGGCCATCACTCATACTCCACAGTTTAGAAATCCCAGAGGAATTGGGCCATAGAAGTCTTAGGATTCAGCTTTATTGTCAAGTTCATTTTTGAGCACATTCCTTTGGCCAGTGGTATGGAAATATTCTGGTTTAGCAGGACTGGGTAGAGGAATATGATTAGCCTCACTCTAACATGTTGGATTCAGAGAGAAGGAGGAGTGGGTGCTGGGGTACAAACTCTTGGTAGTCCTTGACCTCTGCTACTCTCATTCCCTTCTCTCATACATGAGGAGACCCCAGACCCTATGCTCCATACCTACTTCTTGGTAGTTGAACACCAAGAGGAAAAAAAAAGAAAGACTGAAGTGAAGAATAGAGTAAGAGAAAGAATGAGATCTCCCAAAAGAAGGCCAAAGAGAGAGCAAGTACAATAGAAAAATAACCTCTCCTGGCCAAAAAATGCCAAAATGACGTTTGTCAAGGAGAAACAAGGGTTTCTATTAAGTTGGTGCAAAAGTAATTGCGGTTTTGCCATTATAGCAAAAACCACAATTACTAAGATCTCCCTTCAAACCTCTCTCCACCTAACCCCTCCACCCAGTCTGTCTTCTAAAGCTCTTCAGTGTTTTTGTTCTTGATCCAAAATTATACTCTTCTTCGAGTGGATGGGGTCACAGAAGATAACCTGAGATGTCTATCAAAGTTAGCAATGGAGCTCTTCTTTGGATGGCCATGCATCTCGTTTTCTCAATACTCAGGTTTCTGATAAACGAACTCCACCAAAGTGTTAATTTGAATTTATGAGAGTTACTGAGTCCTAATAAACAAAGAACATCTTTGAATTCACCTGAAGAATATCACAAATAGAATTTCAGAAACCACAGCAGGTCAAGTGAGGAGCTACCTTTTGCCAAGCAGGGTCATTGGGAAACTCTCCTAATACAGTCATTTAGGCTGCCACTTTGTTGGGCTTGTCTTTTAAACAAACGAGCCCACTGAAAGTTAAACAGATCTCAAGCCCAAACTGCTTCCTTTAATTTTTCTTTGTGTCAGAGAAGCTATATAATTATTGATCATGATAAATGTCCAAATATTTGTTAAAAGAGCAATTTAATGTCTCTGATTTATATTCATGAGTTAAGTAGCTGCATATTTCCTATGTATTTTTTTCTGAACATAAGTTTAATTGAAGTTTAATGCAGATATAAAAGATATTTTTCCAGTTTTGTCTGGAATGCTGTCTTCTCTCCAGAAATTACAATTATCCACTGTGGAACAACTTTGTAAAACGGATAGAAAGGGAGATTTGGGGCTTCTGACTTTCCTCTTTTAAATACACCTATACGACCCAAGGCTCATTTCTAACAGATGTGCTGCCGTTGGGTCACAGGAGACTGGATTATTGACTTCTCAGTCTTTGAGGCACCTGGAGAGGGTCTGGCACAGTGGGAGTCCTCACTGCTGACTCTGGACATGTCACCTCATTCTTTAGAGTGTCCTACATATAATATCATTATCATTATCCAGACCAGTTCCATACAAGGATCCCTCATGAGAGCAGGATATGGTTTGTTTCCACCAAAACTCAAGTTGAAATTTGATTTCCAATGTGGCAGAGTTGAGACGTGGGGCCTATAGGAGGTGTTTTGGTCATGGGGGTGGATCCCTCATGAATAGATTAGTGGCCTCCTGTGGGAGTGAGTGAGTCCTCCTGGATAAGTTACCAGAGAATGGGAGAGCTGGTTGCTAAACAAGTGAGTTTGGCTTCCTAGACTCTCTTACTACCTCTTTGTCTTGTGATCATGTGGAAGATGGGGGAAGCACATGCAGTCACATGTGCACAGGTATATGCTACTTTCAGGTCTGGACCATAAAACTCATGCAATTCTTCACGTTCTTTCAGCTTTTTGCGGGGGACGCAAGTCCCTGGTGGTTGGTGTAGTCTAGGTCCCTAAACTACTGTGTAAAGAACTTTCTCTGAATTCCCTACCCATAGTTTATTGGACTGTAACAGGAGCAAGAAACTTCTTTTTTTTTTTTGGTGGTAAAACACAGGTTTTGTGTGTTGCTAATGCAGCAGCTTTTTGGATAATCTTGGCTCCTGACATCCCTCAGCTTCTAGCAAAATCAATCAATGTTTCAAAATGTCAGTACCTAATCCAAGCCTTTTCCTGATGTTTGAAGTGTGGCCAACATAGTGGACCTCACTACCTCCTCCTTGCTTAGTAGTGATTTCATCTACTATTTTATCACGTAATTAGACTTACCAGTGAATAAGTGACCAGAGGCTATTTGGAGGGACAGCCTTCTAGTACCATAGGAACTATACATCTGATCCTAACAAAGTCTTGGAGACAGTGAACTCATTGATTATTAGATTACTGGTTTACTTTACCAGAGGCACCAACCTGTGGGTTTCCTTTTTGAGCTACAGCTGGGGGCATATATGCTGGCCTAAGATCAATTACAGCAGCAGCTGAAAGAAGTTGTAGTCAGTAAATTAGTGACAGTTTTGTGAAAGCTTTAAAGCAGGCACTCATCACTGATGATGTAGTAATACTCTTCCTGTACTGAGGTCTTGATTGTTGTTGGTTTTTCTTTTTCTTTCTTTGTCTTCTTAGTTAAAATTAGAACATTTTTTTCTTGCTTAGGTGACAGGTGGCTGGGATGGTAACTTTCACTTTTTGAATAGAAATAGAAGAAAAATGAGTACCTGCAGTCTGGAGGGGAGGGAAGAGGTAAAGTATATAATTAGAACCCTAAGAAGACTTACCTTCAGTAGGGTCACAAGAAGATCTGTATTCTTATTTACCTAGAGGACATACGTCTGCTACTGAAAAAAATCACAGCTATATGCCCTTAGATTTGCTCTGGAAAAAGGCTTTCCAGAAAGAAGAGATGGTTGGTCAGTCTTTCTTGGCCCCATTCACAGAGTCTCAGCTTCCCTTTGGGGTGGATTTCCTTATTTTATTTTACTGGTCTCCATGATGGAGACATTGCTCTCCTTGTATGCTCAAATATAGACAAGCTATCTTTTTCTTAGCTTAATTGGGTGCAATTTTCAAAAGAGGTTCTCAAATTCTCAGTAGAAAAAGGGAATTCATGAAGCATATGAAGTTAAAAGTAGTCCAAATCACAGGTTTCAGTGCTTTGTCATTTCCAGTTGCTTGCCTGAGGGATTACCATGTAGGATATTTGCCTGGATTCTCTACTACCAAGACAGAGAGGTGTCTCTTGATACAAGAGTTCCTCCTCATGGAAATTTTGTCAAAAGACTATCTCACAGACATGGAATACCGTGATCTCTTCTTTGATGAAGAAAAACCAATGTAGAATTTTCTTCATTCTTTAATTAGGATAATCTCTTTCACTTTTTAAAAAAATTTTGTTATAAGAGATATACTCACTTCTCCAGTAATAGGACTGACCTCCCACATCAAGTTCAATGTGTATAGGAATTGAGATAACTTTTCTTATTGGTCTAACCATATCTTTAAATTATTTTGGGGAAACAGGTGTAAACATGTATAGAGTTAAAAATAAGTCTCTGTACCATGCCTGATTCAAGATTTTGAGTTTTCTTTCCCAGAGTTAACAACATTTTACATTTTCTTGTATATCTCTCCTTTAATAAATGTGTTTTTAAAAAAATTATTTATTATACTTTAAGTTCTGGGGTACGTGTGCAGATTATGTAGGTTTGTTACATAGGTATACTTGTGCCATGGTAGTGGTTTGCTGCATCCATCTATATTAGGTATTTCTCCTAATGCTATCCCTCCCCAATCCCCCCACCCCCTGCTACTCCTCCCCTAGCGCTCCAATCCGCAGGCCATGGTGTGTGATGTTCCCTTCCCTGAGTCCATGTGTTCTTATTGTTCAACACCCACTTAGGAGTGAGAACATGTGGTGTTTGGTTTTCTGTTCTTGTGTCAGTTTGCTGAGAATGCGTTGTTTATAAAGTCTATTTTGTGTTAGGCACTGTTCTAGGCAGGCCATATTACATTTACCTTCAAAATATCCAGAATCTGACCTTTTTTTTTTAACCACTAATTTAAAAAAAATAGAGACAGAGTCTTGCTCTGTTGCCCAGGTTGAGGTGTAGTAGTGTGATCACAGCTCACTTTTTTAGCCTCAAACTCCTATCTCGCTGTGTTGTCCAGGCTGGTTTTAAATTCCTGGCCTCAAGTCATCCTCCCGCCTCAGCCTTACAAAGGGCTGAGATTTCTGGCTTGAGCCACTGCACTTAGCCTCCTTTCACCACTTCCATCATTATCACCTTGGCCCAAGCTACTATCATCTCCTGTCAATTGTCACATTAACCTCCTAACTGGTCTACTTACTTCTGTTATTTTCTTGTTTACTGTATTCTCAAAATAGCAGTCAGAAAGAGCCTGTTAAAATATAAGTAATACTATGTTGCAACTCTGCTTAAACCCCTTCAATGGCTATTGAATTTCATGATATTTTTGCAGTGGACTACAAGGCTGTATACAATTGGGCACCCCATGAACTTTTTGACATAATTTCCTACTATACTTTTCCTCACTTGCTTAATTCTGGCCACACTATCATTGCTCCTCAGACATACCAACCAAATTCATATCCCAAACTGGGCTTTTACTAATAATCCTGTTCTTTCAGAAACCCACAGTGATCCACCCTTCTAGTCTTAGTGAAAATATTAACTTCTCAGCGGGCATGCGCAACTTACAATTGCAACCCTGACCCAGGTTTTCTCCCCTTCCCTAATTTATTTTCCTCCATTAAGGAATTCAGCTCTGCTGACACTGAGCATTTGACCTTATGAGAGGACAAAGCCTAGTTCACTGTGGATTTAACCCTCAGAAACTGTGGAATAATACATTTTGTTGTTTTCTGATACTAAGTTTGTGGTAATTTGTTACGGTGCAATAGAAAATGAGTACAACTCATTCAATCAGTGCTTACCAAATTTATCAGAACAATTTAATCTTCAACTAACACTGCTTAACATTCCAAGAAAACATGTTTGGAATTCAGTCTGGAGCCAAAGAAATAGTAAATACTTTTTTAAAGTTTTGTTTGATTTCTATGGGGCTCATAATGCAGGAATGTTAAGGGGATGTAATACCTTGTCTTAACCTACTCACTGACACTCAAGGAACTGTCTAAACTTCGTGTCTAGGTATGTATTTAATTAATTATTTTAATGCTTTTTATTTTAAAGTAACTATAGGTTCATAAGAATTTTCGTAAAATGTACAGGGAACTCCTATGCACCCTTAATGGTAACATTTTGCATAATATAATATAATACCAAAATTAGGAAGTCTACATTGGTGCAATCCACAGAACTTCTGTAGATTTAATCAGTTTACATGCACTCATATGTGTGTGTGTGTCTATGCAATTTTATTACATGTGTAGATTCATAGAAACACCGCCATGATGAAGACACAGAACTGTTCAATCACCACAAGGTTTTCGTGTTATCCCTTTATGACTATGGCCATCTCCCCTCATCTCCCTTCAGATCCTTGGCAACCTCTAATCTGTTTTTCAACTCTATAATTTTACATCAAGAATGTTATATAAATGGAATTACATAGTACATAACCTTTTGAGATTGGCTTTTTCTTCTCAGCAAATTCCCTGGAGATTCACTCAGATTGTTGCATACATCAAGAGTTTACTCCTCTTCTTTGCTAAGTAACAGTCCACAGTATGGATAGTCCACAGTATGGATAGTCCACAGTATGGATGCTCCACAGTATGTTTAACCAGTCACCCATTGAAAAGCATTAGGATTGTTTCCAATTTTTTACTGTTACAAATTAAACCATGGATATTCTTGCACAGTATTTTGTGTAAATTTAAATTTTTGTGACTTCAGATAAATGCCCAGGAGTGCAGCTTCTAGGTTATATACATAATGGCCTAATTCACTTTGTGTATTTTTAGTTGGGAGGCGTAGATTAAAAAATAAAACATTCTGCAGCATTAATTCTGTGCTAGTTGTTAACAGGATCTAATCAGGAATCGGAGGTAGTTTGCTCTGATCTCTCTCTCTCTTTTTTAACCTGACAAATAATAATTGCATATATTTATGGGGTACAATGTAACGTTATGATGCATGGATACATTGTAGAATAATTAAATACTTCTTGAGGAAGTCTACATCTCTGAATTTCAGATCAATTCATGAGTTTCTTAGGGTGCTGTTTCTACTTGTTGATTATAAGTTTGGGTGTATAACAAAGCCTTTTTCTTAGTTAACTTATTAAACTATTGTGTACATATTTCATCCTGAAAATCATGTTAGTATATTTAATATTTTTCATCCTGAAAAGTATTAAAGGATATCTAAGTCAATTTATTTTTTCTGAACTTATATTCTGGTTTGTTAGTTTCTTTTTTTTAATCTTACATTAGGCAAACAAAAAACTTCTCATAATACTTTTGATTTAATCAAAAGTTGGAGCATGCAGTTTGTTTTCTGTGTCTGACTTATTTCACTTAACATATGACCTCCAGATACAACCATGTTGTTGAAAATGACAGAATCTCAATATTTTTTATGACAGTAATACTCCATTGTATATATTTCAGACACACTTAAACAATTATGTTCCCCCCTCTGCTATTTTAATAAGATTAGGAAAAACAATTTGTATTACCTAGTGTTCATTTAAGAAATATAAACACATTTTATGAAAAATTATTCTGGATTTGAGCTTGAATTTGGGAAAGGCAAAATCAAGAAGTGATAATAGAATAGAGAAGATTTGTTTATAGCAAGAAATAGTTATAAGCAATATTGTTTAAATTACAGCAATAAGTAACATGAATTGTTAGGAACTTCAATTTTTATCAGTAATTAAAGCACATCATTTTCTTGATAACAAAAACTTCTGTTATCTGGACATAGAGCAACTTTGATAGTTCGATAAAAGAAAACTCTAGTTTCACTATTTTTATACAACATACATATCACAACATGTTGTGATACATAAAACAAATAAATATATAAAACCCTATATTTCAGTATAAGATTCATAACTTTTTTCTTATGGATGAGCACTACTTTATTAACCATTTTAACATGTTTTATTCTCTTTTTCAGTTCATTATTTTGATACTAGCAAACCAAAAAATTAAGTTCATTTCTTTTGGCATTCTACACTTAGAGTATACCCTTAAATTGATATTTTATTATATATGTATTTTTTGTTCTAGCATAATTAGGACCCATTAACTTTAAGACAAATTTTTCTCTTTTGTTCTCAAAACACATCATTATCTTGCATGCATATTATCAAATATATTATTTTACATTGTTTTTCAAAAATAAACATGCAATAAATGCCAAATATAAAAATCTTATAGTTAACATCATATTCAAGGAGAGAAAAAAGCAAAGCTTTTTTCCCGATGGTCAGGAACAGAACAAGAATACCCACTCTCACCACTTCTGTTTCAGTTAGTTCTGGAAGTATTAGCCAGAACAAGTTAACAACAGCAACAACAACAAAAACAAATAGTAAAAGAAGTAAAATTATCTTTTATTCAGATGACATAATCTTACATGTAGAAAATTCTAAAGATGCCACAAAAAAGCTAATATACTAATTCAGTAAAGCTGCAGAATACAAAATCTACATGCAAAAATTAGTTGTATTTCTAGACACTAACAATAAACAATATGAAAAGGGAATTTAAAAAATTTTCGTTTACAGTACTCTCAAAAAAAATAGACATAAACTTAACCAAGGAGGTGAAGGTCTTGTACACTAAAAATTATAAAACATTGCTGAAAGAAGTGAAAGGTGACACAAGTAAACAGAAAGACAACCCATATTCATAGTTTCAAAGACTTAACTTGTTAAAATGTCCACACTAACGAAACTGATCTGCAGATTCAAGGTAATTTTAATCAAAATTCCAATGGCATATTTTTTTTTTTACAGAAATAGGAAAAGCAATCTTGAAATTTATATTGAACCACAAAGGAGGCCATATCATCAAAACAATCTTGAAAAGGAAGAACAAAACTGGAGGCCTTGAGCTTTCTGGTTTCAAAATACATTACAAAGCTGCAATAATCAAAACAATGTGGTACTGGCATAAAGACAGACATATAGACTAGTGGAACAGAATACAGATCCCTGAAATAAAGCCTAGTATGTATGGTCAAGTAATCTTTGACAAGGGTGCAAAGACATACAATGGAGAAAGGATAGTCTCTGCAATATATGGCAATGGGAAAACTCAATATATAAATGAAATTGGAGCCTTATGTTGCATCATGCACACAAAATGAAATTGTAGCCTTATGTTACATCATACACACAAAATGAAATTGGAGCCTTATGTTACATCATAGACACAAAATGAAATTGGAGCCTTATGTTACATCATACACACAAAGTGAAATTGGAGCTTTATATTGCATCATATACAGGAATCAACACAAATTGATGAAAGACTTAAATGTAAGACCTGAAACATAGGAAATATGTTTTGTAACATAGATCTTGGCAATGATTTCTTAGATGTGACTTCAAAAGAATAGGCAACTCAGGCAAAAATAGGCAAGTGGAAGTAAATCAAACTAGAAATTATATGCACAGCAAAGAAAACAATAACTGATGTCAAAAGGCACCTATAGAATGAGAGAAAATATTTGAAAACCACATGTCTGGTAAGGGGTTAATATCTAAAGTATATAAGGAGCTGACAATCTAATAACAAAAAAATCACAAATAATGTGATTTAGAAAATGAGCAAAGGACTTAAATCAACATTTCCCCAAGAAGACATGAAAGTGGCCAATGGATATATACATATATATGCTCAATATCATTAATCATTACTGATTATCACCACCTGACAAAGCTTATGACTCTAAAAAAGAGATACATAGTTGTAGAATTTATAGTGAACAGAATAGTCCCAGTATCAATTAGAAAAGGACTATTTCTTTCCTATCATTAGAAATTAGGCATTTCAGCTTCCATAAGGCCACTTCAAAATTCCTCAGAGACTACTAGTTCTTATTTCTTTATTGGCTACGATGGGACGATTAAATTTCTAGTAACCCTGTTGTTTAAAATAGTGAAAAATGTCTTTGTCTAAGTGGGGACAGAATGTTAATGCTTCTTGAAAGTTTACTAACCTGTAGTTTATTTTCAAGGTCCTGCCAATCAAACTTTTCTGACCTAGGTAGAGGTCAGTTTCTTGGCCTATTTTGTGCTACCGTAACAGAATACCTGAGACTGGGTAATTTACAGAAATTTATTTCTCACAGTTCTAGAGGCTAGGAAGTCCAAGATCAAGGCACCAGCAGGTTGGTGTCTGGCAAGAGCCTGGTCTCTGCTTCTCAGATGGTGCCTTGAATGAAGCATTCTCCAGAGATGAGGGACATTATTTCTCACAGAAAAAATGAAAGAGCAAAGAGAGAAAACCCACTCCCAAAAGCCACTTTCTAAAGCCATTAAACCCACCCCATAAAGGTGGAGCCTAATTACCTGTTAAAATTCTACCTCTTAATATCTTTCCAATGACAACTAAACTTTTATATGAGTTTCTGAGGCAACAGAGATTCAAACCATGGTAGTCGATAAGGCTTCAAATGGAAGTTTAAATTCTTAAATAACTTTTTTGTTCTCCATCTTGGCCTTTGGAAAGTCTTTAAGGAAGGCAGTCTTAAAATACAAATATCTGTGGGAACTTCCCCATAATATTTAAAGAATACAAAGCCTAGGATATCCAGGATTTTGTTTTATTTTTATTTAAGACTTTTCACAAATGATCAATCTTGTTAAATGTCAAAGTTCTACAAAGTGAGTCACTGTGATATCAAATTGCTCTTGGTGAAATCATGGCATTTAGAAAGATGTGTACATAGATAATACTTACAATGAAAAAACATGAAAAGCACAGGGTTTGGCCTGGGGGAGCTTAGGTATTTAGGGTGCATGATAAATGCAAAAATGCTAACTTATGTCTCTGAAATCTGGACATAGACCAGCTTTGACCAACTGCCGGCCCAGGAACCCAAAAGTCCAGGCAGATTGATTTAGACAAAGCAGCTGTAATCAAACAGAAAAATAAAGACAATTGTGAGGAAGGTCTTTATAGGGCTTTGATAAGGTGATCCAAAGCAAAGTTTATCAAAGATTGTCAGTCTGATGAGAATACTGGAACTCATCAGCTTTTGGGGCCAGTTTGAGAATAGATTTACAGGGTCTATGTCTATCTTATCTTCATAGACTTTCTCTTAAAGGTGAAAAGTGCACAAGATATTAGACAAACAGAAAGAAAATAGATGATTATGTTAAAAGCTAAATTTTTCAAAGGAACAATTAATTTGATAGGAAATCAAAAGCCAAAGAAACTAAATATAAATAACACTCCAGATTTCAAGCAATAATTGAAACTTAGCTGCATCATGAACTTACTTTGCTGTAGTAGCAAAGTAGCCTTGAGCAGGTGGAGTCTCAAGGGGTCTTGTATAAGCACACTGTTTTCAGGGTCCTGTTTTGTGGTGATAGGCTTCTGGTTGGAATCTTAGTGGGACCTCTAGGATAGTTGATGTGCTCTGATCAATCAATGGCCAATAGGAACATACCTGAGGCTTAAAAAAAAGTTATATATTTTCTGGCACCCTAGGAGAACTCTGGGAGCATCTCAGCAAAAGAAACATGGGGAGGGGATTCTTATAGGATGTATGACAATATGTTGAGTGATTTTTTTAAGGTGAAAATAGGAAAGCAAGTTATAAGTTGAATGTTCTCAATTTGGTGAGTGAATATGTTAATAATTTTAACCTAGTGTATATGCTCAAGCTGCCATAACAAAATATCATATACTGGGTGGCTTAAACAATAGAAAATTATTTTTTTTTGCCATTCTGGAGGGTAGAAGTCTGATATCAGGGTGCCAAGATTGCTGGATTCTGGTGAGGGCGCTCTTCTTAGCTTGCGCATGGCTGTCTTCTTCCTGTGTCCTCACATGGCAGAAAATCAGAGAGTGAGCAAGCTCTCTGGTGTCTCTGTATAAGGGCACTAATTCTATCATAAGGACCCAACCTTCATGATCTTCTTCAAACCAACTTACCTCCCAAAAGCCCCATCTCCAGGTAACATCCCATTGGAGAGTGGGGCTTACACATATGAATTTTCAGGGAACATAATTCAGGTCCACTGTATCTAGGAAGCAAGAAAATTAAAGCACATGGGAATAGTCATGCTAAGATGCAGCAACCACTCAGAGTAATGGGATGTTATTCAGAAGAGGGGCTTCTCAGTCACTTTTGTGGTTGCAGAGTGGCATTGGGTAAGTCTTGCTCCATACACAACCATGGATCGGCCTTGTCTATGTCTTGGCCTGAGTGTTGTTTGTGTTCTTTTGGGAAAATTCATCAGTTCTCAGAAAGGCTGTTTTTTGTGTGTGTTTGTTTGTTTGTTTGTTTGTTTAAGTAGATTAGAAACATCTCCATTACTACTTGTTGTTTTAATTGCTTTCATTCCTTTTTCTTTAATGAATAAAAGGAATATGTAAATTATTATTTTATTTGATTGCAAGGTGATAATTTTTTGGGAAAGAATATGAGTTAACTATTATCTTTATTAAAGTTATATGTATATATGCAGTCTCGAAAAATCTAAAAATATAAAAACGTTATCATAGTTTTATCTTGTGGAGACAAACTATGTTCTCATGTCTTTTCTTTTTATATTTCTCGTTTTATTCTACGAATATTCACACTTGTTTTCATAGTTTGAGTTATGCTGTAGATACAATTTTGTGTTCTGAACCCTTACAAAAACTTTTCAAAGCATATAATCTTAGGCTGGAAGGAACTCTGATGATGGAAATCTTAAGAGCCACTGACTCTACCTGGAACTCAGTTTATTCATCTGAAAATAGAGATAAAATCACTGATTCTGTATTATCCAAGTCATGGTTGTAAGAATTGTATAATTGTCTATTAATGTGTAAATATGCTTTGAAGACAGTAACATGTTGTACTTTTTAAAAGGGGTATACTTTCTGTTATAGAAATTGGAGGAGGAAGGCTGGAGGTTTCTGATTCACAAGCTTATTAAGGCAGAATAATTAATTATGTTTAAGTCTGCCTTTACAAGTAATTACTTCAAATTCTCCAGTCCTCTAGCCCTGGGAGGCAGGCAGTTAAGCTATTTGTCAACTAAATGACGCTGCTCTCTTTTTCAGTCTGGAAGAATACTTTTCTTCAGACTTGAGTGAATGGATGAGATTTGCTAGATGGGGGTTAGTGTCCAGTCTGCTGAGCAGGAACTTACACCTTTCTCCAGTGGCTGTGCTAATGGGTGTCAGTGTCGACAGAGCAGACAGAGTGCCAAAGGAGACACGGAGTGAAGCAAAATGAAATCTTTTTCGACTGGGTAGATGGTGTAAAAGGATAATTTAAAGTACCAGTGGAAAATCTCAGAAGCATTGATAAACAAATGCAGTGAGTACTAAAAAGGGTGAGCTGAAAACATTATATCATATTCATCTTAACATTTTCAGTGCATATAGCACAGAGCCTGGAGTATTAATAATTGTTCGCTAAATAAATGAATGCTTGCATGCATGAATGAATGAATGAATTATATTTAGGATAAAGCTGGCAGAAGCAAAGAGATGAAACCATTACACATTCAATGCCTACACTCTGCCAGGCACTGTGATAGGCACTGTGGAGATATGGTATCCTTTGATGATCAGAGCATTTTTGTGACGTAGTATTATTATCCCTTTTTATGGATGAGGGAACTGTGGTTAACCCTTTCTTTTTAGCTCCTTTCATAGATATGTGGTGATATATATTATAAGAGAGAATTTTGTAAAACGTGAAGTGCTACCCACCTGTGGAGAATTAAAAGGTGTTACTTCAGCCAGAATAAACTTAAAACACAGATATAATCAAGGCAGTAATGTTGGAAATTGATTCAACTTAATTGGCCCTTATTTAATGCCTATTATGTTCTTACTGCAGAACTGGATATTTTAAGTTTTAATTACTTTTGCCACTTTGTGACCATGGATGAATCACCCAGTCTTATTTGATAAGCTGTAGTTTATCAAAGGGGCTATGGTATCACAGGCACTTTGCTTACATTACCTTATTTAGTTTATAAAACAAAGTTATCTAACAAGAATGGTTAATATCATTTTACAAGTGATGATTGAATGGTCAGACAATAAGCCTAAGATCTCATAATTTAGTATTGAGGAAGGTGAAACTGGAATTTTTATCTATTTGCCTTCAAGATTTTATTTTAAATTACTATATAACTCAGCCTCACTACAAAATACCGTAATACACACCATCTGAACACTCATGAAATTCTATGCTTAATCCCTATAAATTTCCCCAAATTGTGAAAACACTGCTGTCTATCTCATTTTACAGAGGACTAATCAGAGGGCCAAAAAAGTAACATGATGTTTCAAGGTCACTCTGCTGACAGGAATTTAATTTATATTTCTGTCGAAAGCTCTGCCAGTGGTTTCCAACTGATGCTTTTTAAATTCTTAGAAGTCCAGCAAGAGTAGCTACATATGGTGCCCTGCTTATGGGCTCCAGTAGGGGAGGTGATCCCAGGCTCATGTTTGGTTGAAGGGCAGCCACTGATTGGAACAGGGCTGAGCATTTCACTCAAAGACAATCAATCCAGACGACTTATCAGCTGGAATCTAAAGAAGGGCAATGGAGGTTTGCTAGGCTAATCAGTTTTCTATCCGAAACTGAATAAGAAAATGTGAGGAGAACCAAACAGTTAGTTGAGCAGTAACTGTTGTTGAAAGACTAGTAGGAAAGCTACAGAAATCAAAGGAATAATTTCATTTTTATCATAAGATCAAAGCAACTGGGGGTAAGGGGTGAGGTAACCAACTGAAGAACAGCTTCCCTGGATCCACCATAGGCTTTATATATAAAAATAACATTGCTCTCTTAAGCAAGTGATCTTGAGAGATTGTCTATTACCGTAACATATTCTATCACATCCTGCTAATATAAATCTTTGGGGTCTCCTTTGTTTCAAGTAGTAAAACCAACTGGTTATTTTAAGAAAATGCAATTTGTTAGGAGAATAGACGGTCTCTAACAGAATCACAGGGAAAGTTGAGCAGCCAGTCTTCTGAGAAAGGATCCGGGTACACCCTGATGATTGGAGCAGAAACTGATAGGCAAGATGAATCCATTCAAGCCACATTCTGTTGTCTTCTTTGTGCTTAATATTCAGTTTTCCAGGAAAGAATGTCAGATTGGCTTATTTGGGGGTCATCTGTCCACTCTTTGGCCAAAGGAAGGCAGGCATCTTGATAGTTTGTTCCACTCAAATGGTATGCAATAGGGAGATAATTCCTCAAAAGAAAATTGGGACACAGCTACAAAACAAATAAACAATGCAAAAAAAGTAAAAACAAAAGCATAGTAATAGAGCGAAAATGACAAATGCTCACCACACAATTTCTGTTTCACTACAGAATATTGCTTCTGTCTCTCAATTTTAATTATGCCTCCACCCTCTAGACTGATACAACTTCTTGTTTGTCTGACACTAGATCCTTGGTTTTCCTTGACTAACATTGCTTCTGCTTCAGCTGCCAGGTACCTGAAATGTACAGGATGAAACCCCTTTTACAACTATTTCATCTCCTCCTAGCCTAGCCAGCTCCTTTCACTTTTTTCTTAAAGGTGGTAGAAATATGAATTTATTCAAAATTGGATAGCTCAGGAAGGTTCTTTCTGTTTATGTGAAAAGTGCCATTGGAATGTTGATACAAATTGCATTGAATCTGTGTGCTTTGGGTAATATGTACATCTTAATGATATTAATTCCTCCAGTCCATGAACACAGAATGTCCTTCTATGTATTTGTGTCTTCTTTGATTTCTTCTATTGATGTCTTATTGTTTTCAACCACTTCCTAAAATTTATTTCTAAGTATTTTTATTGATGCTATTGTAAATGGGATTGTTTTCTTATTTCACTTTTTGAATTGTTCACTGTTAATATATAGAAACGTAAATGATTTTTGTATGTTGATTTTGTAAATTGCAATCACTATCAGAATTCCAGTGGAATTTCTTATAAATTTTTTTTTAAAATCCTAAAGTTTATAGGAAACCACAAGAATACTCAAATGGCCTAAGCAATCTCAAAAAAAAAAAAAAATTGAACAAGTCTGGATTGTCCTAATTTCAAAAAGTATTACAAAGCTAAAGTAATCAAAGCAGTATGGTATTGGCATTAGAAGAGACACGCAGACCAATGAAACAGAATAGAGAGTCCAGAAATAAATTCACTCATTTATGGTCAACTGATCCATGACAAAGTTTCCAAAAATATGCACTGGGAAAAACATAATCTCTTTAAAAAATGATAATGGGAAAACTGAATGTCCACATGCAGAAAATAAATAAATAAATAAAATCATTGTCTTACACTATACCAAAAAAAAAAAAAAAAAAAAAAAAAACTCCAAATTAATTTAAAACTTAAATCTGAAAACATAAAACTCCTAGAAGAAACCAGGGAGAAAAAGCTCTTTGACGTTGGTCTTGGCAATAAATTTTTTGATATGACCCTAAAAGTACAGGCAACAAAAGCAAAAATGAACAAGTGGGACTATATCAGACCAAGCACTTCTTCACAGCCAAGAAAAAAAATTCAACAAAATGAAAAGGCAACCTATGAAATAATAGAAAATATCTGAATATCTGCAAGCCATATATTGATAAAAGGTTAATGTCCAAAATGTACAAAGAATCCACACAACTCAATAGCAGTAGATCAAATAACGTACAAAGGACTTGAATAGACATTTCTCTAAAGAAGACATACAAATGGCCAAAGAGTATAAGAAAAACTGCTCAACATCACAATCATCAGATAAATACAAATTAAAACCATGTAAGATACTACCTCACATTTGGTAGGATGGCTACTATAAAAAAGACAAGAGATACAAATGTTGGCTTGGATGTGGAGAACCCAAGCTTTCATACTATTTTTGGGGATACAAATTAATATAGCCATTATAAAAAACAATATATGATTCCTTTCAAAAAGTAGAACTACCTTATGATCCAGGAATCCTACTTCTAGGTATATATCCAAAGGAAATGAAATCAGTATCCTGAAGAGATAGCTGTACCCCCATGTTTATTACAGCATTATCCACAATAGCCAAGATATGGAAACAACCAAGGTATCTGTCAACAAATAAATGGATAAATTAAAAACACAGTGTAGGCATGTGCCCACACACACATACACAGACACAATGAAATATTATTCAGCCACAGAAATGAAAGAAATTCTGTCATTTGCAACAACACGAATGAGCCTGGAAAACATTGTGCTAACTGAAATAAGCCAGGCACAGGAAGACAAATACTGTATTTGTCATTTATATGTGGAATCTAATAAAGCTGAATTTATAGACACAGATAGAATGGTGGTTGCTAGGATCTAAGGGTGCAGGAGAGATAGCAAGATACCGATGCGGTTACAGACTTTCCATTATAAGATCAACAAGTTCTGCACCACTTAATGTACAACTTAAGTGGTGATTAATGTGTTAATTAGTTTGATTATAAGAAGCATTACATAATGTATCTGTATATGAAATCATGTTTTATACTTTAAATATATACAATTTTAGTTATCAATTATATATACATGCATATACGTATGTACATACATATATGCACACATCCATATATATGATTATATATATATATCTTCATACACATATATATATATATATCCATGTATCTGATCAGATATTTGTCTCCAGATATATGATTGGATATACATATACATATATGTGTGTCTATATATCATGATTAGATAAATATGTAGATATATATTAATATATATATATACACACATATATGTATGTTTGGACACCTCAGAACTAAGTTTGTGAAGCAAAATATGCACTGGCATGTTTCATTAGTAAGGAGTTCAGCTGCTGTTGCGGACTGAGGCTTGGAGGATCTTTATCAGTCTAAGCATCAATTAATGAATACACAGAATTAGGAATTCTAGCCACATAATCATGTTACCCAGGAAAAACATCCCAAAATATTTAGAATGAAAAATTAGTCTGTTTGTATATTTGACAACTAGCTAAGTGCAATGTTCATTAGGAAGTTTAAGAAAACTGTTTCTCTGCTTCTAAGTTGAGAGTCTGTTCAGTGCTATAGGGATTTTTGAGATAATTTTTCTATCTGAATGTGTTTCCCTCTTTGTTGCATGGTTAATTCTTCTCCAGAGGTTTTTGGCAAGTTCTGTTTGTACTGCAGGTGCATCCACAATGCCCATTTATATTAACTGAGAGACAAAAGCTTCAGAAAAAAAAAAAAAGAGCAAACACAGGAAGATTAAATTTAATCATTTTCTCTAGACCTGTGGTTCCCAAACCTGACTAGAGTCACCTGGAGGTGTTTCTAACACTCTGTTAATAATGGGTTTCACCCTAAATGAATTAAATTAGAACTTTTCAGTGTAGGACCCAGACATTAATATTTTAGAAAGCTCTATGGGTGGTTCTAGTATGTGACAGGATTAAGAAACACTAATTTAAATCAAACAGGAGCTCATCCTGCCCCTGGGAATTAACTAAGCTCTATGGGTGCATAAAGGAGCCTTTTGGATCCCATGAAGGCTTTTAAATAGTACAGCCTAGAACCAGGATCATCAGTAGTTAGTGAGCATGGCCCTTCCCTTTTTTCAAGAGATACATTCATTATAGGAAAGGAGGAGAAACAGAAATATATTTACACATCATTGTGGTGTGCATGGCACTAAACTATGTGCTTTTACATATGTTATCTGAAATGGGAATTTTGGCTCTGATTTGTCCAAGAAACCTAAAGGGAGGGAGATAATTCCTCTTCCTACTCCCACTGGACAAACAAACAAGACTGGCCAATTGAATATTGCCTTCTAGAACTTTCAATCTAGGGTAAGTGACATAAGAGGTAGGAGAAACTAAAAGTTTATTCCTACAGCAGCAGCAAGGTATGTGGCAGAGTGATAAGGGCTAGGGTACCAGATTCACCTGGACGGGCTGGTGGCTGCAGCTCTCCCACCACTGTCTTGCTTCATGATCTTGTTGGCCTGGGCTAATTTCTTAGCCTGTCATGGGCTCTGCCTGTCTTCTGAGTCACATTCTCCATGTTTCCTTTTGAGTCTATGGGCCTGCAAACATTCTTCCAACAAATTCCTTTCTTTTCCTTAATCAGAGATGGTTTTTTTTCTTATGTTTTATTTTTTAGATGAATAACCTTGCATAGCATATTATTTATTCATAAATGTAACAACAGCAATAATAATACAAATATTTTTGTAGTTCTTCTCTGGTTGAGACATGCTTTCATATACTCGTAATAACCCTGTGAGAAAACACATAGATGTCGGAGACCATATATATACTACTTTCCATTTTACATCCATTTGGAGGGTTAGAATAAAAAAGTCAGAGAACAATGTATATTGGCAACATGTAGGGACATTGTAACTGTCATACATGGTCAGTGAGAATGTAAAATGATGAGACCACTCTGGAAGAGAGTTTAGCAGTTCCTCTAAAATATTGAAAATGTATGCTCACACAGGAACTTGCATGAATAATCATAGAGGTATTATTCATAATAGCCAAAAAGTGAATATAATACAAATGTTCATCAATGGATGAATGGCTAAGTAAAATGCGTTTTATCCATGCAATGGCATAGTATTCAGGTCTAAAAAAGAAATTTGAAAATGTTCTAAAATTTAGCGGTGATTGTTGCACAATTTAGTGAACATACTAAAAATTACTGAATTGTACAATTTAAAAGGGTGAATTTTATCATATGTTACTTATATCTCAATGATGCTGTTATACTAAAAGAAATCACACATAGAGAAGTTATACCTTATACCTTATTGTAATTCATTTACATATACTTAGCAGAAGAAATAAACAAAAAGCATTTTTAATACTAAATGGATCCAAATTATGAACTATTTTTGGGCCTTCGATCAAAGAAAGAGCAATCTGTTTAGTACTGCAGGAAAAACTGGCTTTGTATGGAGAAATTATGTAGTATCGCAAAGCTATGTATATAGTATTCTGTTAGTGAGTTAAGAGGTTTTCAAGGGTAATTTTAGTTTTGTCCTATGCACATATTTCAGAAACTACTTTGTAAGATAAAACTACAGTGTATTAGTACTTTTCATTTTAGGGATCAAGAGACTGTAGTTCATGGAGAATTTGTAAATTGTTGAGAGTAATAGCACTAGTAAGAAGAACTTGAAATTTTACCCCAATTTTCTGAACTCCAAATCCTATACCCTTTGTCTTCTACCATATGGCTTTCTATAAAAAGAATTACATTTTATGTTACAAGTTAAGTAATTGCCCATTTTTAGTAAAATTCTGTGGTTATCCATGCATCCATCCATCCATCTATCCATTCACCCTCCCACATAGTCTTGAACAAATGTTTTACTATGCTGTACTATGCTATACTTCAGTAGTATAGAATTCCACGCGCATTCTCCAGGAACTCACAGTCTATTGGAGGAATTTCAGTCATATTTATACTACTAAACCTCATTTGGCATATACGTTAGGTCTCAATCAGTATTGATTTGGAAAAGCAATGGAATATTTTTCAGTGTTGGATTTGGGTGGGTGGCAATACCATGTTTTCCTTTGCAATTCATGAGAGCTGCCAAGACATAGGGTTCACCCTTTACATAAGGAATTGTGTGTTTGAAAGAAGGGCTATTATCATATGAGAGGAGCTCTTCTCTATCTTGGTGGTTGTCAAGTTTTTGCATTGCTTCCGAATGTCCTGGTTACTATGGGATGAGTTACTCATGGTTTCTATCCTGGAGCCCTTGGCTGACCAAGTGTGGCCCTGTACAAGAATTCTGTATAGTTCATTTGTTTTTAAATTTTCTCCTATATTGGACCAATACCTCATGTGTAAAACAGAAAACATTATCCCCATTTTGCACATGTCCAAGGCCTTAGGCAACATCTAATATGTGACAGCAGCAAGTAAAAGCAGGAGTTTTGACTTTAAGGTTAATAAACGTTCATACCCAGGTTTCCACCTTTGAGATAGGCATTCTCCAAAACTTTGTTCCCTTGAACAGAATCAATTTGCTATGGTAACATCTTGTTCTCTGCACAGGGAGATGATGGCTGCTCCTTATGTTTCCAGCAAGGTGAGGTAGCCACAGCTCATTCACTGGACACAGGCAGTCTTCTTTCATAATCCAGATTTTATTCTTCATGTTTCTCATATGTAAAATGAGAGCAATATCAGTATTCATTTCCTCCATTTTTGATGAAGACTAAATAAGACCATGCATATAAAGTGCTTAGCAGAGGCCCTGACAAATAGCGTAACACTTGCTATTAAGCTTTCATTATTACTGTTGTCATTGTTATTATTTGTCTAGAGGCCACAGTGAGCCTGGCTTGCATTTTCTTTTATCACTCTGTTTATTTTTTAAGGATTTTAATAAAAATATCAACACATACATAAAAGAAAATTAAAAAGAGTCCACAGTGAAAGTTAAATCTTCTGCCAATGAGACTTTTAGTTCCCCAGATCCCTCTGGGGACAACTCCAGCTACCAGAGTCTGGCATCTTTCTAAAATGTGACAGATGCATACATGCATTCGATACATCTTATACATGTATTCTATGCACAGTTTTGCATCTCACTTTTTTTCTTAGCAACATCACTTTGAAAACATTTCCTATCACAATGCATACAGAATATGGCTTCTCTGATTCAGTAAATTAAATCAGTAAATTGCTTCATTGATGAACATTTAGGTTGCTTACAGACTTAGCTAATACCAGCAACACTGAAATAAACACTTTTCTACTTATTTCCTAGTGCACATATCTGTAGGGTAAATCTCTTGAAATGGAATTGCTGGATTGGTTGGTTTAGGAACTACTAATTTTAGTAGACATTTCCATATTATCTTTCAAAGAGATTATGCTGATTTACTCTCTTATTAATACCTCCCCCATATCAACTTTATAATCTTTGCCAGTAAGATAAATATAAATTGAAAGCCCATTAAAGTTTCAAATTGCATTTTAAAAATTTTGACAAATAGTAAGCATATTTTCATGTGTTTAAAAGCAAAATTTATGTACTTTTCCATGAAATTTCTGTCATCTTCTGCCTATTTTTCTAATGGATTATTATTTATTTAGATAAATTCTTTACATTTATAGGTAACACATTATATTATCTTGAAAATATTTTCTTTCCTCTTTGTCTTTTGTTTTTGACTTTATGAACATTTTTATATGTAGAGGTTTTTAACTCTTATGTGGTCAAAGGTATTAATTTATCAATGGCCTCTAGGTTTTATATCTTTGTTAGAAAGACCTGCTGAAATCTAAGATTACAGGAATACCTCATTTTATTGTGCTTTGTTTTATTAGGCACTGCAGACATTATGGTTTTTACAAATTGAAAGTTCATGGCAACTCTGCCTGGAGCAAGTCTATTGGCACCATTTTTCCAACAGCAAGTGACAATTTCATGTCTCTGTGTCACATTTTTGCATTCTTACACTATTTTAAATTTGCTTCTATTATTATGTCATATGGTAATCTGTAAACAGTGATCTTTGATGTTACTGTTGCAATTGTTTTGGCTGCTGTGAGCTCTACCCATATAAGATGGTGAACTTAATTATAAATGTTGTGTGTGTTCTGACTGCTCTGTCTGTCCTCCTGCATCCCTCCCTCTTCTTGGGCCTCTGTGTTTCCCAAGACACAATAGTCATGAAATTAGGACAATTAATAGCCCTACGATTTTCTCTGAGTTTTGAAATGAAAAGATGAGTCACATATCTGTCACTGGAAATCAAAAGCTAGAAATGCTAAACTTACTGAGAAAGGCATGTTGAAAGCCAGGAAAAGCCCAAAGCTAGGTGTTTTGTGCCAAACAGTTAGCCAACCTGTGACTGCAAAGGAAAACTTCTTGACAAAAATTAAAAGTGCTGCTCCAGTGAACCCACAAATGCTAAGAAAGTGGAACAATCATGTTGCTCATGTTGAGAAAGTTTTAGTGGTTCTGATTTAAAAAACGAAACTAGTTACAGTATTCCCTTAAGCCAAAGCCTGTTCCAGAGTGAGGCCCTGACTCTCTTCCATTCTACAAAGGCTGAAAGAGGTGAGGAAGCTTCAGAAGAAAAGTTTGAAGACAGAAAAGTTTGGTTAATTAGGTTTAAAAAAAGAAACCATCTCCATAACATAAAAGTGCAAAGTGAGGCAGTGAGGGCTGATGAAGCTGCAGCAAGTTTTCCAAAAGATCTAGCTAAGAACATTGATAAGTTAACCACACTAAACAACAGGTTTTCTGTGCAAATAAAATAGCCTTATATTGGAACAAAATATCATCTGGGACTTCCATAGTTAGAGAGAAGTCAATGCCAGTCTTCAAAACTTCAAAGGTCAGGCTGACTCTCATTTTAGGAGCTAATGTAGCTGGTAACTTTAAGTTGAAGCCAATGTTCATTTGCCATTCTGAGACTCTTAGGGCCCTTAAGAATTACACAAAAACTATTCTGACTGTGCTCTATAAGTAACACAATAAAACCTAGATAACACACATCTGTTTACAACATGGATTAAAGAATACTTTGAGACAATTTTTGAGATCTACTTCTCAGAAAAAAAAGGTTTCTTTCAGAAAATTACTTCTCATTGACAATGCATCTCATCACTCAAAAGCTCTAATGGAGATGCACAAGGAGATGAATGTTGTTTTCATACCCATGCTGCTAACACAACACCCATTCTGCAGCCCGTGGATCAAGGAGTCATTTTGACTTTAGGTCTCATTATTTAAAAAATACATTTCATATGACTCTAGCCGTAGAAGTGATTCTTCTGATGGATCTTGGCAAAATAAATTGAAAACCTAAAAAGACTCATCATTCTAGATGCCATTAAGGACATTTGTAATTCATGAGAGGTCAAAATATCAACATTCACAGAGTTTTGGAAGAAATTGATTCCAAACCTCATGGATGACTTTGAAAGTCTCCAGACTTCAGTGGAGGAAGGAACTGTACATGTGGTAGAAATAGCAAGAGAGTTACAATTAGAAGTGGCATCTGAAGATGTGACTGGATTTCTGTAATCTCATGATAAAACTTTAACCAATGAGAAGTTGCTTCTCATGAGGAAAGAAATAAAGTGGTTCCTTGAAATGGAATCTACTTCTGGTGAAGGTGCTGTGAACATTGTTATATTGACAACAAAGGATTTGGGACATTCCCAAAACTTAGTTGGTAAAGCAGCAATAGGGTATGAGAAGATCGATTCCAATTTTGAAAGAAGTTCTAATGTGGGTAAATGCTATCAAATAGCATCACAACCTAAAGAGAACTATTCTGTGGAAGGAAGAGTCAATCTGTGCAGCAAACTTCATTGTTGTCTTATTTTTAAAAAATCGCCACAGCTACTGCAGTCATTAGCAACCAACAGCCTGATCAGTCAGCAGCCATCAATATTGACACAAGACCCTCCACCAGGTTAATAACTGAACTATTTTTTTTTTTTTTGAGACAGGGTCTAGCTCTACCTCAGGCTAGAGTGCAGTGGTGTGATCTTGGCTTACTGCAATCTTGAACTCTTGGATTCTAGCAATTCTCCCACCTCAGCCTCCCTAGTAGGTGGGACTACAAGCACGTGCCACTGCACCTCAATACTTTTTTTTGTTTGTTTTGTATTTTTGGTAGAGGTGAGGTTTCACCATGTTGCCCAGGCTGGTCTCAAGCTCCTGAGTTCAAGTGATCTGCCCACCTCAGCCTCTCAAAGTGCTGGGATTACAGGTATGAGCCACCACGCCCAGCCTAAAGTATGTACTTTTTAAAGATGTAATGCTATTGCACAGATAATAGACTACAGTATAGTGTAAATATAACCTTTCATATGCAGTGGGAAACCAAAAAATTCATATCACTTGCTTTATTGTAACAATTTTTTTTTTCTTGCAGTGGTCTGGAACTGAACATGTACTATTTTTGAGATATGTTTCTATTTTTAAATTTTTTCATTTTTCATTTTTATGGGTATGTAATAGATGTATATATTTATGGAATACATAAGATGTTTTGATACAGGTATGCAATGTGAAATAAGCACATCATGGAGAATAGGGTGTCCATCTACTCAAGCATTTATCCTTTGAGTTACAAACAATGCAATTGCACTCTTAAGTTATTTAAAAATGTACAAGTAAGTTATTATTGTCTATAGTCACCCTGTTGCGCTATCAAATAGTAGGTCTTATTCATTCTTTCTAACGATTATTTTTTTGTACCCATTAACCATCCTCTCCTTCCCACCGTTCCCCCAGTACCCTTCCTATCCTCTACTAACCATCCTTTTACTCACATATTTAAATTTCTCTCTGTCTCTCTGGTTAAGGAAGTACCCCCATACATTTATCACCTTTCTCAGATTTATGATCTTTATAAAAATATTTTGTAATCTGTACTTCCTTTTATCTTCTCAAACACTTTAACTATGCTTTAGTTATCTCTTCTGGCGTGGTTGAAACCACTGAGGAACAATTTGCTCTTAATGTCCTGTTCGGGGAATGATTGTTCTGACAAATTTCTTTTTCTTCAAGGGTGACTAGACTGTGCATATGTTCTGTACCTTCCGAAGTAAGGTTTGGTGGTATGAGTTGTTCTAGAAAATTATTTATTTTTCCATTTGGCTAAATAGTCATTCGTAGAGTTGAGCAAAACAATATTTTGTAAGTCTTTGTTAGTCACAGTGTATATTAAAAAGTCATTATTTTTGTTTTCTTAATTGGATTTGGTTATGTTTTATCCGGTTTACTGCTATTTACCCCTCTAAAGGGACAGGTTTTTAAACTTGGTAGTCCTACTATTTCATAATTTTCTGTTTTATTAATATGTGCCTTTAGATTATTTTTTTCTTCTTACTTATTTCCTTGGGTTAATTTGTTGTTCTTTATCTAACTTTCAGATAGATGCTTTTATTTATTTACATTCTTTCTTTCTTAGTAATGCAATTATTTATTAATTTTCTTTTGGCCATTGCTGCAGCTAAGTCCCAAAAGTTCTGTTATACATTTTTATTATTATAATTTTCCAGTCAGTTATTAGTTTTTATTTTCTTTTGGATTTACACATGATTTTGGACAGTTTACTGTTTAAAACTTTTTTATAGAATGGAATTTTTATTAATTAAAGTTTTTAAATTAAAAACTTTTTTGCCTTCTCAAAGGCTTTTCTGTACTCTTTATTCCTTTTGAACTCTATTAAGGTTTTCTTGCATCCTAATATGTATTAATTTTTGCAAATGTTTCAGAGACCCTTGGAGGAAAACTTTCTATTCTGTTTTGAGGGCATTAAGTTAGTAATAGCTTTAAATTGAAGTAATGAAGTAATAGCCTTACCTTGTTAATTTTGCAACTTAAATCTTCTATATCCTCATGTATCTATTTAACCTAATAGTTACTGAAAAAGATGAATTAAACTACATAAGTATTATTATATTTCTTTTTTGTTTCTTATATTCACATTAGGTTTTGCTTCATGAATTTGAATGCCATACAATTTGGTTCATTAAAGATTTTTACATATTCAGTAAATAGTGTAAGAATTCTTTATTTTGTAATATATTTATTTAAATAAGGTACCTATTTGATCACATTTAATGCATTTTGTTCTGAATTAAACTTTCTTATCATGTATAACAGGTCTCTACTTTTTTTGGTCTGCATTTGTCTAGTTTGTGCCCATTCTTTTATTTTAAACTTTTCTGCTTCTCCTCCTTTTAGACATACCTCTTAAATATAGCACATAATTAGCGTTTCTTTTGTGAAGTAACCTGAGTTCTTTCCTTTTCATAGAAAATTTATTCTAACCTCATATTTTCATTTGCCAGTGTTTTTCTCTGTTCTGTATTTTTATATAACTTATCTAGTAATAGCTGTTATTTTTGATGCATTTTTAAAATAAATTAAATCTTTCAGTATGTTTTTATTTTGTATTCTGCATGTTTACATGTTCACTGTCAGCTTCGTCTCAGGAACAGGGTGAAAGGACTTCCCAAAAGAACAGATGTCTGCCCAGTAGTCTAAGACAGAGGGGCTGGAGTGCATGTCCTCACAATTACACTTTAACTACTCATTTTCCCAAACAGAATTTGTGACCTTATTTGAGCTCTCCGGGAACAAATGATCATATAAATCTGTGATAAAATTTTTATTATTTGAGATAATGACATATATGATGGTCAAATAAAACCCAATTCCTGCTACTCCTCCTAAGCAGCCATTGCCTGCTTGATAAAAAGAGGGTATTAAACTGGAGAACATCTAAGGTTCCCTTCCAGTTCTTTTCTGTAATTTTTACTGATGTGGCAGGTATTTTTATTGTAGTGGGTATTTTTTATTATATCTGTACATTCATCTACCCTCAAACAATATGAAATACTCAAAAACTGGTTTTCAAATGTGGCATATAATACGCACAAATCGTATTTCAGCTTAATGAATCATCACAAAATAATTGTAACTGATACAAGTATCACCAAAGTGGGGAAACAAAATATTCTGTCACCATAGACATCTTTTCATATTCTATCAAAATGTAAAAACTATCCTGAATCTGTTACAGATTAGCCTTTCCTGATTTTTCATTTTATAAAAAAGGAATTATACAGCATCGATTATTTTACTGTCTGACATATTTTACTTAATGTTGTATTAATTGAGATTCACTTAGATTGTTGTATATAGCTGTAATTTTTAAAATTTTATTATAGTGTAGAATTCTAATGTATACATATATCATAATTTATTTAACCTATCATTGGCAGAAGCTTCTTTCTCTCCAATTTTTTTTTAATATTGCATATTACTTAAATGCTAATTTGAGTAATCTTCTACATGTCTTATTGTGTAGATGTGCACTCATTTTATTTAACTATACATCTAGGAATTACATTTCTGCATTTTTGAGATTGTATTTTTCAACCGTAACAAATAATGCATATTTACCCAACAGAAGACTATAGTTTCCAGTAGATTTTATATCTTCACCACAATTATGTTGTCAAAAGTTTTAACGTTTAGTCATTCTTTTTAAAATTATCATTATTGTACTTTAGGTTCTGGAGTACATGTGCAGATCATGCAGGATTGTTGCACAGGTACATACCTGGCAAGGTGGTTTGCTGCCTTCATCCCCCCGTCACCTATATCTGGCAAATTTCCCCATGTTATCTCTCCCCAACCTCCCCATCTGCCACTGTTTCTCCCCTATGCCCCCCAAACAGACCCCAGTGTGTGATGCTTCCCTCCCCGTGTCCATGTGTTCTCATTGTTCAACACTCGCCTATGAGTGAGAACATGCAGTGTTTGATTTTCTGTTCTTGTGTCAGTTTGCTGAGAATGATGGTTTCCAGATTCATCCATGCCCCTGCAAAGGATACAAACTCATTGTTTTTTTGGCTGCATAGTATTCCATGGTGTATATGTGACAAGAAAAATTTAGTCATTCTTTTGAATATGAGATTGTATCTCATTGTGATCTTAGTTTGCTTGCTTTTTTTCTGATTACTAATGAGATTAAGTGAATCTTCATGTTTATTGACTTTTTGAATACTTTTTTGAAGCGCCTATCAATTCTTTTTTTATCATTTTCTATAAAGTTGTTTGTCTTTTTCTTATTAATTTGTAGAAGGTCTTTATATATTCTGAATATGAGCCCTTTAATAACCATAGGTATAGCAAAAATGAAACTACTATATGATTTAACAATCTCACTACTGCATATTTAGCCAATCAATAATAAATCAGTGTATCAAAGAGATCCCTGCACTTGCATGTTTATTTGAAGTACTAGTCACATGAGTAAAGATATGGAATCAATCCAAATGTCCATCAGTAAATGAATGAATAAAGAAAACATGGTATATATACACACTGAAATATTATTTGGTCATAAAAAATAAAATTATGCCATTTGCAGCATCATGACTGGAACTGGAGGTAATTATGTTAAGTGAGATAAGCCAGGCACTGAAAGACAAATACTACACATTCTCACTGATATGAGGGAACTGGAAACTGATGTCATGGATGTAGAAAATAGTGTGATAGATGCCAGAGACTGGGAAGGTTGGGTGGATTTGAGGGACTATGAAGAGAAGTTCATTAACAGCCACAACATACAGTTGGAAGAAATAAGTTCTAATGTTTGATAACAAAAGGATGACTATTTTTAGCAACAACATTTTGTGTATTTCAAAGTAACCAAAAGAGAGGACTTGAAGTGATACCAACACATAGAAATGATAAGTACTCAAGGTGATGGATAACCCAAATATCCCAATTTTATCATGACACATTCTGTGCATGTAACATTCACATGTACTTTATATATGCATAAAGTATTATTTAATCAATTTTTAAAGCTCAAAATACAAAGGCTGTATTTGTCATCTTTTATGGTTGGTGCTTTTTAAATCTCATTAAGGACATTCATTAGATAACAAAAGAAGTCTAGAGAGGGGAGCTTTAAGTAGCTCAGTGGTTGGGCTCAGTTTGCCAAGGAGCTAGGCACCAAAGAAAGGACGTTAGGACATTAGACATTAGGACAGGATAGGAAAGAGGGAAGGCCTGCCAGTCATCAGGGATGTGTGAGCAATGGTGTGCACCAGGTGCTGCTGTGAATCCCAGGCTGACTAATGATGTTCAGAATTAAACTCTTTAATTGGGGCTCTCCCTGTGTTTATCTCTTGAAAAAAGTTTCACCCTCGATTTCTTTATGCCCAGCTCACAGGACTGTTGTGAACAGATGGGTCAAGTTAGTATGTGCCAAAATAATATGTAAAGTTCAGAGCAAAATAAAAATAATTAAGATTTTTTATTTTTTGAGGCAGCTGCTAACAGGGGAGGAACACAGACACTGAAAATAGTGGATAGAATTAGTTAAATTTACTGGTGATTTAACAGCTGAATTATCTTGGGGAAAATTAGCATTTCAAAGTATTATCTGTAAAGTCATAAACACCTAAAACATCTCCTTCCTACAGAAAAATACACATATATGTTCTTTCTAAACTGTTAAACATTTTAAAATGTAGTGACTTTGGCATCCCCCTTTGTTCATTTTTTTCCCTTAAAGCTATACAATAAAAAAAATAAATTAGAACCACCTTCATTTGTTTATAAAATCTGATTAATGTGTATTTGTTTTCAATGCTTCAATCCTATGTATATTCATGAAAATGAGAGAGGAGAAAATTACTTCCTGCCCAACATATTCCAATGAGGATTTTGATAAGCAGAACAATCATTTAATTGGTACATTTCTATTTCTATTAGTGTCAGGCTGGGACAAGAGGCTCCTTATGCAAATCAAGAGGAGTGGGGAAATGGATGCTGATTTATGGATTGTCCAGTGATAAATCAACATATTTTTCCTACCTTGGGATCTCAGCTTGAAGAGCAAGGTCAAAGACACCAGTTCCAAAATGAGACAACATTGAAGGGAATGGGCCTGGCTGAACTGATAATATTCTAATATATTGATTACTGCTATACATGAATATAACAAAATACTGTTGTATATTGCTAAGGACTAAATTGTGTCTCCCCAAAATTCATATGTTGAAGCCCTAACCCCCAGTATGACTATATTTGGAGACAGAACTTTAAAGAGATAAGGTTAAATGAGGTCTAAAGGTGGGGTCTGATTCTGATAGGACTAGCGGCCTTATTAGAAGAGAAAGATGCATTCTCTCTCCACTCCTTCAACACAAGCACTGAGGAAAATTCTTGTGAATGCACAGCAAAATGGTGACTGTCTGCAATCCAGGAAGAAAGCTGGCACCAGGAACTGACCATGCTGGCATCCTGTTGTTAGACTTCCAGCCTCTAAAAGCATATGAAAATAAATTTACATTGTTTATACCACCTAGTATCATATTGTTATGGAAACCTGCACAGACTAAGACCTACATGGCTAGCACTCTGTTATTCATGTATCCAGCAAATATTTATTTTTGTGAACATAGCCTGTGCTAAATACCGTACTAGCTCCTAGGTTAACAGAGGCTATTAGAACATGGTGTTTGCTTTCCAGGGATTTAGAGGTTAGTAGGATGGACAAATGTGATTGAGTCAGACTTACAGGTCTGACTAAAGTCTTACAAGTCAGACATACAATAAAAGTAAAAACAAAGAAATGGGCACATATGGAAGAACATATTTTTGTATTCCTGGACGTGTCAGAGGATGCTTATTTTAAGAGATGACATTGAATAGATTTATGACATCCAGGCAGAATAATAGCATGTGAAAAATCTAGAAGGGAAATGGAAACTTTGAAGAAGTCAAAAGTAGTTTGTATGCATGGAATACAGGATCATAAGGGCAGTGGCAGGAAAGAAGACTATCCATGGAAACATGGAAAGGCATGCCATGAACTCTATATTATTCTAGGCTCTGAAGTCTAGATTTAAGGATTTATTCTGAAAGTAAAAGTGGACCTTTGGAGATTTTTTTCTTCATGTATTTTGGAGCTTCATTGTTAGTTGAATATATATATATGTTATATAATTTCATATATGCATTATCATGTATATATCATATATCTACTATAATTTTATACATATGTATATAATGTAATGTTATATATTTGAGATAGATTGATATTTTATTATTATAAAATATTCTTTTGTGTCTCTAGCAACAATTTCTGCCTTAAAGTATATTTTCTCTGATATTATTTTAATCACTTGAGATTTATTTTGGTTACTGTTTCATTCTTTCTCCATCCTTTTGTGTTTTTGAATCTAAGGTATGTCTTTTGTAAAGAACACGTAGTGGAATCATGTGTGTTTGCTTTCATTCTATCAATCTCTGTTTTTTGATATGAGTGTTTAATTAATTTACATATTATGTAATTACTGATAAGGTAACATTTATTTCTGCTATATTGCTATTTGTTTTCTATATGTCTTATTTTCATTTTGTTTTTCTATTTTTTCATTACTTTCTTAATTTGTGTTAAATAGACTTGTTTTAGTGCACCATTTAAATTCACTTATTTATTTTACCATATTTATTGAGCTATTTGTTTAGTGCTTGCCCTGGGAATTAAAATTAACACCTTAACTTAAAACAATCTAGTTCAGATAAATGACAACTTAATTTCAACATATATAAAGCTTTGTTCCAAAATAGCTCCATTTATTTTCCTCTCCTTTATGATGTTGTCAGTATACAAATTATATCACTACACATTTTAAGCGAATCTATGCATTTGTGCAGTTATTGCATTGTGCAATTAACTTTTAAATCACTAGAAGGGTCAAAAATAAAAATAAGTTTATTTATTTTTAAAATTTTATTTTAGGTTCAAGGTGTACATGTGCAAGTTTTTTTTTACATGAGTATCTTTCATGATGCTGAGGTTTTGGGTACAGATGATCCTGCCACCTAGTACTGAGTATAATATCCAATAGGTAGTTTTTTAGCTCATGTTCCCTCCCCACTCTAGTAATCCCACGTATCTATTTATTTCCCTTTATGTCCATGTGTACTCACTGTTTAGCTCCCACTTATAAGTGGGAACATGTACTGTTTGGTTTTCTGTTCTTGCACTAATTTACTTAGGATAATGACTTCCAGGTGCATGCATCTTGCTGCAAAGGACATTATTTCATTCTTTATATGGCTGCACAGTATTTCGTCATGCATATGTCCCACATTTTCTTTATCCAACACATCGCTAATAGGCTGATTCCATGTCTTTACTATTGTGAATAGCCCTGTTATAAACATATGAGTGTGTGTGTCTTTTCAATAGAACTATTTCTTTTCCTTTGGCTATATACCCAGTAATGGGATTGCTGGGTTGAATGGTAACTCTGCGTTAAGTTCTCTGAGAAACTGCCAAACTGCTTTCCACAATGGCTGAGCTAATTTATATTCCTGCCAACACTGTATAAAGCATTTCCTCTTTCCACAACCTCACCAGCATCTGTTATTTTTTAACTTTTTAATAATTGCTATTCTGACTAGTGTGAGATGATATGTCGTTTTTGTTTTATTTTTCATTTCTCTAATGATTAGAGATGATTATCACTTTTTCATATTTTTTGGCCACTTGTATGTCTTGTTTTGAAAAGTGTCTATTCATGCCCTTTGCCCATTTTTTTAAGTGGGTTTTTTGCTTGCTGATTTAAATTCCTCATATTTTCTGGATATTGGATTTTGTCAGATGCATAGTTTGTGAATATTTTCTCCCATTCTGAGGTTGTCATTTTTTCTGTTGATAAGTTATTTCACTGTGGAGAAGTGCTTTGGTTTAATTAGGTCTCATTTGCCAGTTTTTGTTTTTATTGCAATTGTTTTAGGGGACTTAGCCATAAATACTTTGCCAAGCCGATATTGAGAAAGGCATTTTCTAGGTTTTCTTCTAGGATTTTTATAGTTTGTAGTCTTATGTTTAAATCTTTATTCCATCTTGAGTTAGTTTTTGTACATGGCTGATATGGTTTGGATCTGTGTCCCTGCCCAACTCTCATGTTGAATTATAATTTCCACTTTTGGAGGTGGAGCTTGGAGGAAGTGATTGGATCATGGTGGTGTATTTCTCATGAATGCTTTAGTACCATCTCCTTAGTGCTGTTCTTCTTAGTGAGTTCTTATGAGCTCTGGTTGTTTAAAAGTATATAGGCACCTCTACCCTCTCTCTTGCTCCTACTCAGACATATGATGTGTGTGCTCCCCCTTCACATTTCATCATGATTGTAATTTTTCTGAGGCCTACCCAGAAGTTGAGCAAATGACAGCCTCATGCTTCCTATGGAAGCATGGGGGAACTGTGAGCCAATTAAACCTTTCTTTTAGTTTTTTAATTACTCAGTCTCAGGTATTTCTTTCTTTTGTTTTACAGTTACAGAGACCAGCTGGGTGGTAGAGACCCCAACCCAGGCAGCATTGAAGGTATTAAGAAACAGAGAGAGCGAGAGAGAAAAAGAGAGAGAGAGAGAAAGAGAGAGAGTACAACGGAGGGCCAACAGCCCAGGTATTTCTTTATAGTACTGCAAGAATGGACTAATGCAGATTGGTACTGAGAAGTGTCACATTGCCATAAAGGCATCTGAAAATGTGAAAGCAACTTTGGAATTGGGTAACAAGCTGGGATTGGAAGAGTATGGCGGGCTCAGAAGAAGACAGAAAGATGAGGGAAAATTTGGAACTTTTTAGAAACTTGTTGAATGGTTCTGACCAAAATGCTGATAGTGATATGGATGGAGACAGTCAGGCTGAAGATGTCTCAGATGACGATGAGGAACTTACTGGAAAGTGGAGTAAAGCTTGCTTTTGTTATGCTTTAGCAAAGAACTTGGCTGCATTGTGCCCCTTCCTTAGGGATCTGTGGAACCTGGAACTTGACAGTAATGGTTTACAGTATCTAGTGGAAGAAATTTCTAAGCAGCAAAGCAATCAAGATGTGGCCTGGGTATAGTATTTCTTATAAAGCAGGTCTTCTAGGGTGGTATTATTTATGTTTTTGTTTATTTAGAAATGTCTTAATTTTACTTTATTTTTTTGAAGTAAAATTTTGGAAAAATAGAATTCTTAGTTGACATTCTTTTTCTTCCAGCACAGTAATTGTATCATCCTACTGCCTTTTGCTATCATGTTTTCTGATACGAAATCCACTTTTAATCTTATTGAAGATCACTTGCATGTAATGAGATGTTTTTATTTTAATACTTGCAAGAATATATATTTGTTTTATCTTTCAACAGTTTGACTATGATGTGTCAAAATGTGTATCCCTTTGAATTTATCCTATTTGTGATTTGTTGAGATCCTTGGATGTGTCATGTTTTTCTTCCAATTTGAAAAGTTTTCAGTCATTTTTTCTTCAAAGTTTCTTCCCCATTATTTATTCTCCTTTTGGGACTCCCATTACAGACATGTTAATATGCTTGATGTTGTCCTACAGATCCATTAATCTCTGTTCACATTTCTTCATTATATTTTTTCTTTTCCTCACACAGGACAATCTCAAGCGACTTACCTTCAAGTTCACTGATCATTTCTTCTGAGAGCTCAAATATTCTCTTGAGTCTTCCTAGTAAATTTTTTATTTCAGTCAATCTACTTTTCAACTTCAGAATTTCTATTTGGTCATTTTATATATATATATATTTTTTTTTTTCCATTGTTTTTCTCTGTTTGGTGAGCCATTATTCTTTTCATGCTTTCCTTTATTTGTGTAGATATGGTTTTATTTAGTTCTTTAAACATATTTAAAACAAATGATTTAAAGTCTTTGTCTACTAAGCTCAACATCAGAGCTTCCTCAGGAACAGTTGCTGTTGCCTGTCTTTTTATCCTGTGTATGAGCCATACTTTCTTCTTTCTTTTCATGAATTTCATTTTGGTTGAAAACTAGATTAACATAATAAATCATGTAACTTTGGTAATAAAATTTCCTCATCTCCCCACAGTTTATTATTATTGTTGCTTTTTATAGTAGTTTTTTTTTCTTTCTGTTGCTCCTTGTTTAGTAAATTTCCTGTACTAATTCCACAAAGTACATATTTTTTGTTGTGTGCAGTCACTGAAATCTGTTTGGTTAGTTTTGTGGTCAGCTAATGATTTAAAAGAGATTACCTGAAATACCTAAAATAAATAGCCTCTCCACTAAAAGGTTCTGTGTTTTTGTTGGCAGGTAGCTTATAAGCTCTGGCAGTTGACAACACTACCTGCTTGCAAAGAGCCTTAAAGGTCAACTAGAGGTAAGAGGTTGTTACAGGTGGCAGGTATCAGAGTTACTGGTGTCAAAACCATATGGGTCTGCAGTAAGCTCAATTATTGCCTCCTCAGATGAAAGAATTTGATTGAGGGGCATAAGACAGAAGAGGCCAAAGTGAGTTTCAGAGCAGGAGTGAAAGTTCTTTTTAAAAAGGTTTTACAACAGGAAAGAAGAAAAATTCCCTTGGAAGAGACCCAAGTGGGTACCTGAAGGTCAAATGTTGTGTTTAAACTTGATCTTAGGACTTTATAGGCTGGCCTCTTTCCCATGATTCTTCCCTTAGGATGGGCTACCTGTAGGTGCAGTGCCTTCCTTACCCTTGGGAAGTGAGCACACGCAGTGTACTTAGGAAGTAGTATGCATGCCCATCTGAGACTTTCTTCCTATTTCTGGGAGAGGTGCCTTTGGAAGGTTACACTTTGCCATTTTGTCTCTCAATATGCATGCCCAGGAAGTTGCTTCTCCCTGGCATCTACATTCAATTAACACTTTAATGTTAACGCTGTGGATCACCAGGAGATTTTCTCTTCCTGGTGCCCTGGCCCCTGCTGTTGAATATCATTTTTAGAGTGACAATGTGATAATTGTCAAACCATCACCTGACAATCCTAGTTAGGCCGGGAGAAGAGCCCTCCCCTGCCTTGCTCATGCCTAACTACCCTCAACAAGTGAGGTGTCAACCCCCACTTGTGGAAGTCTGGGCTGCAGACCCTGACTTAAAGAAGGATGAATAACAGCACTCTCACACCATTACAGATTCACATGGGCTAGAGATGGTCGTTGGCTGCTTTCAGAGGGTGAAATGCAACTGATCGACCAAGACCCCCTCTCCTTCATTACATTTATTCAGTCAGATTTTTCAGCAGAGGTTCTAAGTTAACACACTTGTGGATAATTAACACAGTTAAAAGAATGGTCTTACTACTGATAAAGCTTTAGGTTCAGGGCCCAGAGTAAACACTATTAACAGGTAGTTCCCCTTTGATCTCCCCTTGAGAGGGCAACCCAGCACAAAATTTACATGAGTAAACAGAGTGGAGACAAAGGGATGTGGGGAAAATAGATCTAAATTGGGAAAGCCTTTTATCATCTCTCTTTCCTATGCTAACGTAAATGATGTGGCTGCCTTCAACTTGCCCCAGTAAAACCTTTTGGCCTTCAAAAAGGTTTGAGGTTATAATCTATAACTTTTCCCAATATTTAATATTTTGCCAGCCACCCTGAGTGAATCTCAACAAACAAGATTAGGAATCTGCATATGGAAGTGGTCAGAAATATATTGGAGCTTTTCAAAAGCCCTATGAACTTTTCAGTTTCTAGATTTTTATTTTAAGGATTTTGTCCATTCTCATGCTTGCTCCAACTAATTATGCTGCTCCAGGAAGCTGTAATGTTAAACAATTGCTTCTGATTATTTTCAACAAATACCATGAGAGTAAATTCTTTTCCACTGGGTGAGCTCTGAGTCAGATCAAATAAAGATAAGCCCTGTGAATGAGGCTTTTCCAGATCTTTTCCAGATACTTCAAATAGTGACAATTTTCTGGGAATAGGGCTTTACCTTGAGCTTCAAGCCAATTTTGCCTCCTCCAGTGATTTCAAATCTGTTGGTTTTCACAACTCCCATGGTGTGAGTCTGTTAGTTTTCAAGGTTACTGTGGAGCTTGGAAGAAAGTGATGAAAATAGGGCAAGTTAAAATTTATAAAGCTCTCTATTCTTAACAGGATTCAGCAGTTTTTCACAAATAAATATTCATTGAATTGTTGCAAGGCTTTGGTCAATTTCTAGGCTTCTGCAAAAGTTGATTTTGACCTTTTTTTGTTGGTGCTATTATTGCCTTTATGAAGACATGTATTTTCAGATGTCCTTATTCTACCATTCTGAAAGTGCTTCTATGTACAAAAAGTTTAGCTACCTTTAAAGAGTTTTAACCAGAGGAATGACATAATTGGCTTTATTTGGAGTAATCACTCTGCCAGATTTTGGAGAATGGGGTATGAGTGAAAGAGTAAGGCACATGCCAAGGCTTGGCAGTCATTCAAGGATGAGGTGATGTGGACTTGAACAATACACTGTTGCCAATAAACATTGCTGTCCTAAATAACCATCGATAAAGGGTTAACAAAAGACGTTTCCCTACTGCATGAGAATTTGATCTTCATCTAGTTATCTTGTTGAGTTAACCAGTATTCAATAAGAATAAGAATGTCAGCTATGTTATTAGGCAATGTTTCTCATCATAACCCGTGAATGGTAATCTGCACACACCAGATTAACATTCCATGACTTGGATTTTCCCTGAGTGCAGTGCTTCCTGTAATTGGACACATCTCTATGATGACCCAGGAAGCTGTGCCTATGGAATTATTGTGTGATACTGGCTCCCATGAGGCATAAAATGTTTAAACCAAAGCTCCTATACCTGCTTAATGTGCATCTTGTCTCCTGGCGTTTGTATCATCATGTGGATGAGGTGGGGGTGTCAAAGAGATAGCTCCATCTGCAGAAAAAAAATGCCTGGTGATATATTGATAGCAAGCTCTGATTCCTTTCTTATGTTATTACAAGTGAATCTGATGCTATGTATGGCCTAGGATGGTTTTGAGAGTCTTAATGTTTAGTGATATTAACAACAAACCATGGTAGGCTTTGCAGAGACCCTTGCAGCATGCTTTGGTATTTAAATGACTGTGAATGGTCTGCATTCTTACCTGCAGCTGGTATGGAATTTGTCCTGCCTCAACACTTGCAAACTGTCTGTTGTGGATCACATTTTACTTTCCATACCAATCTAACTCATTTTTTAAATGGGTAATAAATAACATTGTTTTCATTCCAGTCTATTCTGGAGGTGAGTAATAATACAATCTCATATTTGTAAATTAGTAAAAATCCATTAGATTTGATAATCCTTCAGAGCTTTCAAAGTGCTGTCATGGTTATGGCATCATCTTTTTCTCAAACAACACTGAGTTGTCATCATTGTCCTTATTTCATACTGTGAAATTTTGGCTGTAAAATGCTTAGTGGCTTGCTCAATGGGTGAGATGATTAATGGCCAATCTGTGATCTGAACTCTGGTCTTCAGCCTTCAATTCAGCGTTCTTTCCACTGCCGTATGAAGCAGAAGTTGTGAGCCATGTCCCCATGAGCCCTATGCCAACAGAAGCCCGTCTGAATTGATTTTGTTTTACGTGGTTGTTAGAAAGTGAGACACTCGCCCACAGAGCCAACAGGAGAGCTTGCCAGATCTTCAACCTTCCTGTTGAAAGAGGAAACTCTACTTCCTCATCACTTAACACTCATGTCACAGTTTTGGTGAAGACCTTGTCACAACTGGCAAAATTCTTTTTCAGCTGAAAGCAGCTCATGCATATTCAGAAATGCAAATTAGAATGTGTGTCCTTAACTGGAAAGAAGTTAATAACCTGTAATAGCTGCCTCTGGCACTCCAATGCTCTTGTGTCTTTATTAAGCAGTGGCAAGAGAGGGTGGTTTCTCATGGAACCCAGGTTTGTCTTTTGACATCTGTGTACTAATAATACGATGGTTTATATTTTTGATAAAGCTAGTCCGGCTTCCTTCTTGGACTCATATTCTTTTTCTGAAATTTAAGAGATTAAAAAATAAACTTGTGATCTTTAATGATAGGAGCTTAAAATTGAGATTCATGTTTGAACAGTCTTCTCATTTTATTAGATGAGAAACTGAGTCCCAGAGAAGCAAAGCAATTTTTGCAAGGTCACATAACTCAACTTGGGAATCCTTTAGCCATCATTTGGCTTTCCTCTCCCTGCTCATTTAATTGTTTTGTATTTTCGTCTCATCATCGTTAATTTATAATACTTGAAAACAATATATTGAGGACTGATTATAGAGCATTTACTAGGTCAGATTTTCAGAATGCTAAGATGCAGAGGTTTATAATTTGATAGAGAAAATAGATAAAAGTAAGTAAGATGCTTATATATGGGAATAAAGGTATACATATTGTACCTTAGCAGAGTATATCCAGTGTGGTTAGGTGATGGAACACGTGCTTGTTTTTTGTTTGTCAAACCCATGTTGCATACAATGCAATGTGACAAATGTGATGGGAAATAATAATGTGAAACCTGTAATTCAGTAAGGCAACCAGCACTTAAACAAATATGTTAATGACCTGATGTCACTACACATAGAAGCATACATACAAGTACATATAGTCAAGACTATGAATGACCTGGTCCTATGCTGTTTACATATCTCCTATTACCTCTTTTCTTCATTTCAACCATTCTTCTCTATCCTCCATTCTGGTTGGTTATTCCTCTCTGATCATACCACCGCCTGTATGTTGTGTAAGCATGTGGATGCTGGAGCCATTGTGCAGGGTTGTGTCCGGATATGCCACTTACTAATCACGAGGCATGAGTTAGCTTCTCTGTTCCTCCGTTTCTTCATTTGTGACTTGGACATAATGGTATTATCTACCTCCTAGGGTTTGTGAGGAGTAAATTAGTTAGGCCATGTGGAGATTTTAGAACTATTTTTAGCCCACAATAAGCACTAGAAATGAATATTAGTATTAATATTGCTAGTATGAACTCAACATATCTTTCAAGATTTTGTTCAATTGTTATCTTTACCACACACCCTTTCTTTTTAAAAATTATTTATTTATTTATTCATTTGAGACAGAGTCTTGCTCTGTCACCCAGGCTGGAGTACAGTGGTGCCATCATAGCTCACTGCAGTTTTGTACTCTTGGGCTTAGGTGGTCCTCCTGCCTAAGCCTCCCGAGTATTTAGGACTGCTGGCCCAAGTCAGCATGCCTGGATATTCTTTTTTAGTAGATGAAGTCTATCAGCATTCCCCACATTGGTATTGTGACTCGAGAATAAAAGGATTGAAAAGGCATGTTGGAAGGAGAAACAACCAAGACATAATGATTAGTGGATCAACAGTCACACTACACTCTTTCATGCCCCTCTCTGCTGAGACCCTCTTCCCCCATTTTGTTAGTCTTAGCTCTGGGCTACCCTCAGACTGTGCTCCAGCTCTCACCTTCTGAAAGCGACTCTTATCTCTACTTGCTATTGTGAGTCTCTAACCCTAGGTATTATCTCAATAACAGGACTAATACATTGCATTCCTAGGTGTTTTTTTCTCTCTCCAGGTACTTTTAAGGTTATCCAGTATAAGAACCACTGAGGGGTGGATATAAAAGACACACAGGTAGAGGAAAATTTTAGTGCATGGAGAAATGTGATGGGTTTTATCATTAGTTTTGATTTTTAATGCCCTATTTTCATATTAATCAATTACAAATAAAGAAGAGAAAGAATTCTTAAGAGCCAAGAACAAACAAACCAACCCAATGAATCAACAAAACAAAACATTAAAAACTGCTGTTGGTTCAAGATGACAGATCTCAAAAATGTATTTATTTCCTGTTCCTCCTAATATATTTTAAGATAAAAAATATGAAAGCATAGGAAAAGTAAATAAAGTATATCAAAGTAAAAACAAAAATGTATAAAATGAACCAATTAAAAGAATGGATGAGGGTGAAAATTTTGCAATGTGAAAAATAGCACTGTTTTGGATGACAATAAAGAGTACATTGATGGAAGAACCCACAGAGAAAACTGCAGCCCTAAATACATCCCAAGGAGCAGTTAGAGTAGTTAGGAACTCGTTCAAAGAAAGAGATTCAGAGAAGCTCAAGATGAGTTTGGCAGATGCAATGGAAAATAAAATGGAAAATAATGAATGAAAACATAAATAGAAATAAAAAATCTGTAACAGTTGAAACCTTCACCCACTCCCTCACCCTGCACTTCCTCTCCAAGCCACAAAATATTAGAAGTTAGTAAAATTTAGCTCCAGTGCATAGAACACAACCAAATCCAACCAAATTCTGGAAATATCTTCTCTGAAGAAATTGGAAGAAGTGCCTTGGGACAGCTATATGAATGTTAGTGTCTTAGAGTAAAACTTTCCAAATTCTGTCATTGGTGGCAATAGAGATGGAATACGGAAAAAGGATGGCACATGACAATTGACTTTTTGCCTCTTTACCTAAAGGCAAAATGTATTAGTTGACATACCCATTGCCACCCAAAGAATCCATTAATCTTATCAACAGAGATCCTTGTGGAAAATTTGAACCACTTCCACCATGGAAGAACAAACTCATGCCAGAAATGTGGAACTTACTACACATAAAAGAAGAATATGAAAAAGAAAGACAATTACTGATAAACAAAGAGATCAAGATAGAAGAAAATATTTTAGAAAACAGAAAAATACTTTAAAAATATTAATGAATTACCTAAACAATTTGAGAATATAATAATCACCAAACAAGAACTAGATAATATGAAAAAGGAAAAAGAACTAGATGCCATGAAAATAGCTAGATATTATAAAAAAAGACACTATAGATAACTATAAAGATAACTAAGCTTCTAGATAATTTTTAAAAACTCTAATAGTGGTCATAAGGTGAGAGAGAAATCCCTCCTAAATGTACAGCAAAAAGACAAAGAGACAGGATGGATGCTAGGCTTTTTAATCAGCAATAGTGGACGCTCAAAGACAGTAGAACAATGACATCACTGTGTGGAAGAAATAAACAATTTTGAAACCAGATTTCTCTACTGAACTTAGGAAGCCATGGGGGTGCACTTCTCAAAACTACCTTCAAAAGAGAAAATGCTATAAAATATGTACTCAGTTAATAGTGTCCAGCTGCAGTGCCTCAAGCCAAGAGAACATTCTCATGAGCAGCTCTAGTCAATGACCAAGAAAGGTAGAGGTCTTAAGTCCCAACAATTTCTGCCCAACATGAGACTCCTATGATGGATAATTTTACTTCAGAACCCTCAATTAGGTTGGGCAAGACTTTCTCAGAGTTGAATTTCTCTTTGAGGGTCTTATTACACAGTAATTTTTCCTTTCCCAATTTCTTTCACAAATGTGACATGAGCAAATGATCCAAGATCTCCCTATTTCTGCTCTCTCTCACTTTCAACTTTCTTAAGAGTTATCCCCCAATAATCTTTTGTACTTCTAAATCTATGTTGATGTCTTCTACTTGAAGGATATGAATTGACACTATAAATTAAGAATAAAGGCAGATAATTTTTTTTTCAAACAGTCAAGGGCTGAGAAATTTTACCTGACAATAAAAATATGTGAAGAAGTTTTTTGAGAGCCTACTGCACCAGAAGAATAGAAGAGTTAGCAGAAGATGAATACTTGGAATAAAAAAATAGAATATATATATATATAAATACTTGGAATAAAAAAAATATATATATTTCACTATTTCTTCTAGTTATCCATTGACAGAAGCTTAGGTTGCTTCAGTATCTTGTTATTGTGACTAATGTCGCAATGAACATGGGAGTGCAGATATTTTTTTCAAGATACTGATTTTATTTCCTTTACATATATCGAGGCACAGAAGATTCTGAACAGCCAATGAAACCTTGAGCAAGAAAGACAAAGCTGAAACATTATACTTTCTGATTTCAACATATACTACAAGGCTACTGTAATAAAAACAGTATAAGATCAGCATAAAAACAGATATGTAGAGCAAATGAAATAAAAAGAGAGTCTAGAAATACATTTATGCATTTATAATCAATTGATCTTTGACAAAGATCCCAAAAACACACAATGGAAAAGCTGATAGGGTAGATTTTTCAATAAATGTTGATGAGAAAACTGGATAGCCATGTGGAAAACAAAGCAAAACAAAACAAAACCTCAAAATGTGTTAGAGATTTAATGTAAGACTTAAAACTGTAGAACTACTAGAAGAAAACATAGGGAAAACTTTTCAGAACATTGGTTTGGGCAATTATTATTATTTGGATATGACCCTTAATGCACAGGCAAAAGAGCAATGATAGGCAAATAGGTTAGCATCAAACTAAAAGATTTCTACATAGTAAAGAAACAATCAATAGAGTGAAGAGACAACTTACAGAATGGGAGAAAATATCTGCAAACCATATATTTGATAAATAGTTTAATCCAAAATATATAGGGACTCCAAACAATTGAACAACTGAACAACAAGAAAACAAATAACCTTATTTAAAAAATGGGTTAAAGATCTGAATAGACAATTCTTCAAGTAAGACGTACAAATGGCCAAAACGTATGTTAAAATGTGCTCAACATCCCTAATTTTCATAGAAATGCAAATTCAAGCCACAATTAGGTATCCCTTCATCCATTTTGGATTTGTTATTATCAAAGTTACAAGAGATAACATGTGTTGATGAGGGTGTGGAAAAAGAGAACCATTGTACATTGTTGTTAGGAATGTAAAATGGCCCAGCCATTATGAAAAAGAGTATAAAGCCTCCTCAAAAAATTAAAAATTAAACTATCATCTTAAAATAATTAATAATGATTTCCCCAATATTTTGAAAACTACAGAAAATATCTTGTTCAGGCATTCCATATGAGGAGAGCAAATGGACCCATTCAGACAGCCCATGATTTAAGAGCATGTTTTAGTTTTTGAAGCCATCTGAATCAGATCACTGCCTCTGTAGTGGGAGATCCAGGGAGGTTTGGGTAACTCAGCACATCCGTCTCTACTGTTCTTGCTCTAGATATCAAGAACATTTTACCAGCACTGTATGCTTCACTGTTGTAGCTGTAATTTTTAAATATTTCATGCTGTCACCAAAATTATTTTCTTAAAGTACAGATCCTAGTGTAATGGGATATTGAAATGTATCCTATTACCCTGGGATTTGTAACTAAGATTCTAAGTTAGACGGAGTCATGTATCTCCTGCAAGTTTGCTAAGATATGATAGGAACAGCACTGCTAATGCCAGCTACAACTTCAACATAATCCCTTGCTCCTTCCCAGCCCACTTATGGGGTCTGGAGTGACTCAGTGTTCTGAGATACTGGTTTTGAGGTAGGAAGATGTAGTGTTGCTTCTTTCTTCTCATCAGCAGGGGTGCTCTACTCCCGCTCTAAAGTAGAGAGAAAGAATTCACCAAAAGGATTCACAGCTTCCTGCAAGAGGGAAAGATTGGCACCTTGCTTTCAGTATGGCTATTTGTTAATCTGCAAAGAGCTGCAACCCCATCCTGATGCTCTCAACTACAGTTGGCACTATTCTATGGGGAGCTTGGAGTATGGGCACATATGTTAACTCAGGGACTGGAGATTTCTGAAGGTGGGAGTGATGGTTGCGGGGCCTGTGGGCACCAGGAGAGTGAGAAAGGACCATGAAATAATGGTGCTTTGGAATAAGTGGGATTACGGATCCCCTGATCTGTTTTACATATCACCTGATCTGGTTTGCATGGCCATAGATATCATTAGAACAGGAACTTGGTGATTCCTTTGGGTCCACACAAAGGAACAGGGAAGATGAAGAAGTGGCAGGATCTTTGTAATAGTCCAGGTGGCTGCCAAGCGAAAGGGCACCCCCTTCCCTAAAGAGGTCATTAGGTGTGATTTACTGGCTTCGTAAATACCATTCCAAGTAAGTCAGGTGCACAATCTAGATGGAGATCATCAAATTGTCAACCACCAGAGGCTGGAATGATGCCAGGATATAATCAACATCAGACAGTTTGGTAATTCAACTGCTACTATATTTTCCATTATTCTCTTTTTTCCCCAACACCAGAGAGAGATATAGAAGAGGCAAGAAGAGGAGAAAATATTCCAAACCAACACTTCTTTCATCTCTCCTGCTGTTTCTCTCTGTACCGAACTGGAAGAGGTGACAGAAGGACTGAAAGAATAGAACCTGTATGCCTTGCCCCCTACTTCAAGTCCACTAGGCAAAATATGACCGAGGATAGGAAGGGGTGAAGATCTGAATCCAATCTGAGACTAGAGTTTTCAACTGAACTTAGGAGCGTCTAAGATAACCACAGTGACTGAAAAGTTACCTAGAAGAAAATTAATTTTCAACACAGCATGGTTAGAGACAATGATTTGGGGGAAGGAGAAAGGATGGTTTTAGCTTCACATTTCACTTACGCCAGATTGCTTACTTAGCCCTGAATATACCACTTGGTATGATTTGAATATGTGTTCCCACCAAATCTCATGTTGAATTGCAGTCACCAGTGTGGGAGACGGGGCCTTGTAGGAGGAGTTTAGATCATGGGATGGATCCTCTATGGCTTGGTGTTGTCATCAGGATAGTGAACGTGTGCTCTCGAGATCTGGTTGTTGTAAAGTGTGGCACCTGCATCACCTCCTTGTCTCTTGCTCCTGCTTCCGCTGTGTAACATGCCTGCTCCTGCTTCCCCTTCCACCATGAGTAAAAGCTTCCTGAGGCCTCTCTAGGAGCTGAGCAAATGCCAGGGCCATGCTTCCAGTACAACCTGAAGAGCCATAAGCCAATTAAACCTCTTTTCCTTGTAAATTACCCCATCTCAGATATTCCTTTATAGCAATGTAAGAATGGACTAACACAACATTTCTCTAAGTCAAACACTCAGACTATTTTCTAACTCTTTATCATGGTATTCGGAACATTCTCCAAGCCTACTTTGGGCTTCCTAGCTCTTGCGCCTTTGTTTAAACTGCTTCTTCTGCCTAGAGTGACCTTTTCTCTCATGGTCTCATATTCAAGTTCTCTCTCGCCCCTAAGGGGCTGTATGTATAGTACTCCATTGTAGAATTGGAACATGGTTTATTAAACTAATTGCCTCTTTCCCTTTGTGATAAAAACTATCATTTTAAAAATCTGAGATATAATTATATATCATAAAATCCACTGTTTTAAAGTGTACAATTCAGTGATCTTCATAGTTGTGTAATTATCACCACTTATATGGTGATTTTCATTATCCTCAAAAGAAATTACATACTCCTCCATGATGTGCTTATTTCACATTGCATGCCTGTATCAAAACAAGCATGGGATACCTGGTAGGTATATGTATTTATAGGATAAAAATAAAAATACAATACAATACAACACAATACAATTTAAAACGTACCCACTAGCAGTCACTCCTCATTTCCCCTGCATCCAGGCCAGGGAAACCACTAATACAGTTTCTGTTTCTATGGATTTGCCTAATCTGGACATATAAATGGTATCATACAATATGTGACACTTTGTGTCTGGCCTCTTTTATATGGCATAATATTTTCCAGGTTAATTCATGGTACAGCATGAATCAGTATTTTATTTCTTTCTATGGCAGATTAGTAGTACATTGTATGGATATATGATATATAAATGCAATCAATGGTAAAATTCCACCATTGGAAAGTAAATCACATTGCTAACATAATATTTAAATAGTATATATATATATATATAATATGTACATTTTATATATATTTGAATATATATATTTTATATATATATTTCAGTGAGGCAAAATGGTTCCTATACCCATTATATATAAAATATGTAATGTGTATATGGTTTGGTTTGTCTCATCCTTTAAAATGATCAGTCAATGGACATTTGGGTTATTTCTACCTTTGACTATTTAGAATAGTATTACTATAAACATTTGAATATTAGTTTTTTTTACCCTCATTTTCAATTCTTTTGGGTGTTCACCTAAAAGCGGGTTTCCTGAGTTACATGATAATTCTATGTTTAACTTATTGAAGCACTGCTAAACATTTTTTCAAAGGTAGCAGCACCATAAGATATGAGAGTTCTAATTTCTCCATTATCTTTTCTTTTCAGCCTGAATATGTCAGTTTAGTATTTTTTGAAAAAAGAGTTCCCTTAGCAATTAATTTTCTCAGTTTTTGCTTATCTGGGGCTACCTTAAATTGTCTTCCTCTTTTTTTTTTTTTTTTTTTTTTGAAAGATATTTTTAATTTAGTTTATGGTGGGGGATAGTCGTGTGATCATAGGTTACTGAAGGCTTGAACTACTGGGCTCAAGTGATCCTCCCACTTCAGTTTCCAGAGTGACTGACGTTACAGTCATAGAGTAACTGCCACCATTCCAGGCTAATTTTCTATTTTTATTTTTCATAGAGTTGGTGTCTCACCATGTTGCCCAGGCTCATCTCGAGCTCCTGGACTCAAGCAATTTTCCCATCTTGGCATCCCAAAGTGCTGAGATTATAGGCATGAGCCACTAAGGCCAGCCTCTCCTTTGTTTCTGGAGGATAATGTTGCTGAATACAGAATTCTTGGTTGATGTCTCTTTCCAAATTTTGAGTAATTATCTCTTTTCCACTGACTTGTGTGTTTTCTGATGTAAAATTGTTATCATTATCTAATTGAGGATATCTTGTACATGATAAATTACTTCTTTTTCTGCTTCTTTCAAGATGCCTTCCTTGTCCTAGTCTTTTAGTGATTATGATGTATCTAGGTGTGGTCGTCTTTGATTTCATTCTATTTGGAGTCCATAAGCTTCTTGGATGTACAGATTATTGTTTTTAGAAATTAAATTTTGGAAGTTTCTGACACTGTTTCTTCAAATATTCTCTCTGCCCTTTTCCATCTCTCTTCTCCTACTAGGACCTCCATTATTCATAGGTTGATGTGCTTGATGGTATCTCCCCAGACCTCTGAGACGTTGTTCAGTTTTCTTTATTTTTTATTTCTTTCCTCACACTACATAATCTCACTTGACCTATTTTCTAGTTTGTTATTTCTTCTGCCTTCTAATATCTGCTTTTATGAGTCCCTCTAGTAAATTTTTTATTTCAGTTATTGTACTTATCAACTCTATAATTTTTAAAAAAAATATTTATCGTCTCTCCATTGATATTGTCTGGGAAGCATTGCTCTTACAAACCTTTTCAGTTTTTTGGACATGACTTACTATAGTTCTTGGACATACTTTAAATAACAATCTAAAGTCTTTGTCTAGTAAGTTTAATATCTGGGCTTCCTCAAGGACAGTTTCTATTGACAATGTAATGAGACAACTCTGGTATTCAGATTCCTCCACCTCCCCATGGTTTGTTATGATTATAGTTTGTTGATGTTTTCTCTTTAGTAAGTTTTCTTGCTAATTCTGTAAAATCTGTTCTTTGTCATGTATGGTCATAGATGTTTCTGTTTAGTTAGCTTACTGGTCAGCTAATTATTGAATTGATATTTGTTTCAATGACTGCAAAATAAATCTCCCATTCTTTGTAGATAGTCTGTATGTGTTTGTTGGAGTACATGTTCACACTCAGACAGGCAGTTTACACCTCCACCTTAGCTATCCCTTCCTGTTTGTTCCAGTTTTCTCCCAAAAAGTTGTACCAATTTCTGCTTCTATCAGCAACTATGATCATGCCTAAATAACAGTGTTTTCTGACTGTGATGAGTTGTTCAATAGATCTTTACTAAGTTGTGAGTATTAAATTATGTGAAAATCTAAGGGAAGAATAACCTGAAGGATTGATCTTGAAGCCAGTTAGCCCTGTCCCTGAGTAACTAATAAGAGACTAATAAGTCAATTAACAAAGGACTGCTTCACATGTGCTTGGCTTCTCTACGCACAATCAGATTCTCGCTGCTGCATATGTTGCATTAAGAGAACTAGAGTTAAATAGGAGAGAAAAATAACTTATCTTAATAGAGCATCCACCATATTCCAGTTCATATAAATATACACATAAATGTACTGCTTAAGAAACAAGATAGAGAAATAAGTGGAAAATTAGAATATTGTGCAATTCATGTTATTTTAGATCTGTGTACTGAATAAAAACAAAATTTTAAAGCATTTTTTTTCAGGACATGGTTTTTACATGACATGTCCCACTTAGTTCTCACAATAATCCTATGAGATGAGTGTATGCTCTGGATTGAAATGGATGGGCTCAACCACTCCTCTTTTCATTATGGAATGTATGACACTGGGAAACTTGTTTATCGTCTCTAAACTTCATTACCCTCAACTGGGAAATGACAGTTTAAAAAAATAGTTACCTCATCAAGTTGTCAAGGAAATTAAATGAAGTAGTGCATATAAATATTGGCATAAAGTAGGTGATGAATAAACATGAGCTAATATTAATGTTGTTAACTTTGTTTTTTAAAAAAATTAAAGTTGGGGAACCTAAAGCTCAGAGAAGTAAAGTGACTTTTTCAAGATGATTAGCTTAAACAAATAACTGATGATATGGTTTTGAACTCAGGTTTATCTTTATATATATTCTAGTATCCTCTGAGTTCTGTGGAGAAAATCATTTAAGGTTTTAAAATTTGTATTTAGGAAGATCACATTGGAAGCATATAGCTCTCATTGTGTTGTCACATCAACTCAGCAAACATTGCTCAGCAAACCTTTTTAATGGTAGATCCTATACACTAATCAACATGGGAGATCAATTGATAAAGAAAATAAATCGACACAGTAGATTCAATGGAGAAATATTAGATAGAAAGAGAGACAGGGAGAATGCACATGAGTGCAGACCTATGCTTCTCAGGAACTCATTATTTAGTAGAGAAGCCAGCATTTCTGCAATTTATTGTAGACCAATATAGAGTAATCTTCAAGGGAAACTTTAATGAACAACAACTGAACTTGCTAAACTTCCATTTCTGCAGTTTATTGTAGAACAATGCAGGGTTATCTTCAAGGGAAACCTTAATGAAACAACAACTAAAAACACTTTAAGAAGAAATATAAAAGCTTGGATTGTGCCTGGGAAAGAAAAAGCAAGGAGGTATAATATATTCTCTTTTAATAAACCAAGTCCCAGTCTTCCAAAGTTGGGAACTATGGACACATACACGTGGGGGTATGTTGCTGGGCCTCGTGCCCTGGGTTCTTATTCATTGTTATTAGCCTTTGCTTTGAAAAATAACACAGGAAACACATTTCTGCTATCACCAGAGAAGAAGCATGCAAGATTCCTTAATGAAATCTAAACATCATTCCACAAGGCTATCTTTGGCAGAGATAAATCTTTACAGAAGGTGTGTTAATGAGAAGCCATATAATAGTAATAAGAATTACATTTCTGTAAACCAGTTGCTTGATAAAGATTTTTAAATCTACTCTTTATTTAATTCTTATGACAGCCTTGAGAAGGTGTTCTATTTCCATCCTCATTTTTCATAGGAGTTAACCCAGAGTTAGATTCAGTGATCACACTGGAAACCAGAGTGGAGTTGGGCAATGAAATCTACACAGGACCTCTCATAAGGGATATTTAAAAGCAATTCTAGAGAAGAAGCAAGAATGACATTCTATACACAGGCTTAAATGCCTCATGAAATCTTTCCCTGATCCTTAGATTTGATGAGTCCTCTCCCACTCACACACAGATATTCCTTCATTAAAAATGTTATTACATTTATTTGATTTTTTACAATCTTCTCCTCTAGTTTGTAAGAACAACGACAGTATCTGTTTTGTTATATTTTTTTTCTTAGGTATTAGCATAGTTCCTGATATTAAATACTTATTCTCTTAATATTTGTATAAACAAATTTGAGTCAAAAACAAGCTGGAAGTTTATTATAAAACTGAACATGGGTTTACTATAAGTCTTGGCAATAGCATTCTTGCATTTATCTCACAAAAATGAAAATTTATGCTCGCACAAAAGCCTATACATGAATGTTTATAGCAGTTGTATTTGTAATAACTCTGAACTGTAAATAATCAAGATGTATTCAATGGGTGAGTGATTAAATACACTGAATCATTCATATCACGGAATACTTATCTGCAATGTAAAGGAACGCGTTGCTCATGCAACAACTTGGATGGGTCTCAAAGGATTTATTCCGAGTACAAAAAGCCAATTCCAAATAGTCACATACTATGTGATTTAATTTATGTAACACTCTTGAAATGACAAAATTATAGAAATGGAGAAAGTAATAGGGGTTGGGGAAAGGAGGGAAGTGACTGTGTCTATAAAGGAGTAGCATGAAGGATTCTTCTGGTGAAGCTGTCTTGTGTCTTTACTGTGGTGGTGGTCATAGACATTTACACCTGTGATAAAATTGTGTTTAACTCAATATACTACCCACACATATGTGCGTGCACACATACACAAACATGAGTGTATATAAAACTGGTAAAATCTGATTAATTATTGTGGATTGCATAAATGTCAGTTTCCTTACTATGATAGTGAACTATAACTGTTTTAACATTAGAGATAACTGAATAAGGAGGTTAGAGAAAATTTCTCTGTATTATTACTTATATTTGATTAGTCTTTATTGGCCTAAGTCCTTACCACTGGGCAGTATCTTAAATGTATCTTCTGCCTTCTGAGGAGCTGTTTCTTGTAATAAGAGAATTTGAATGTCTTGATGAGACCCCAGTACATTCATAATAACTGAAGG
>CAUYLG010002084.1:0-15610 GCA_963573385.1 Cacajao melanocephalus | reverse complement strand
GGGGAGTTGGGGAGGGATAACATGGGGAGAAATGCCAGATATAGGTGATGGGGAGGAAGGCAGCAAACCACACTGCCATGTGTGTACCTATGCAACAATCTTGCATGTTCTTCACATGTACCCCAAAACCTAAAATGCAATAAAATATATATTAAAAAAAATAATTTAAAAAATGAGTTCACTGTAAAAAAAAAAAGACAGTCACACTCCATGCCCTTCTATAATAAAGAAATTCATTATAGTTTTTGATGCTAAATAAAGGAATTTTGATTCTCAAAGACTGGTGCTATTATGGATAATACTAAGATTCCAAGTTCAAGTTAACAAATGCTACAGCTGAACTAAAAGCCAACTGTTATATACATAAAAGAAAAATAAGTGATTAGATTTGGGGACTGAGAGGCTTGAAAGTGCAGCAATTGCTTGGGATTCATGTGACTCTGTAATGGAAGAAATGCTGCTGGGGTCAGACTGTTGGGGCCTAAGAAGCTTGGACTTTATTCTGTAGAATGGATGGCATTGCTTTTGATGTTTTCATCATGAAGTCTTTGTCAATGCCTATGTCCTGAATGCTATTGCCTAGGTTTTCTTCTTAAGTTTTTATGGTTTTAGATCTTACATTTGAATCTTTAATCCGTCTTGAGTAATTTTTGTATAAGGTATAAGGAAGGGGTCCAGTTTCAGTTTTCAGCATATGGCTAGCCAATTTTCCCAACACCATTTATTAAATAGGGAATCCTTTCCCCATTGCTTTTTTTGTCAGGTTTGTCAAAGATCAGATGGTTATAGATGTGTGGCATTAGTTCTGAGGCTTCTGTTCTGTTCTGTTCCATTGGTCTGTATATCTGTTTTGGTACCAGTACAAAAGTAAGTACAATATATCCATGACATAGTCAGATTGCAGTACACAATCAAGAAGAAATGAAATCCTTACTTTTATTTATGAACCAGGTTTTGATGTATGAAAATGTTAGTTTCCTACAGGATAATTAGATGGAGAGCTAGAGAGAGCTCTTGCATAATTTCTCAAATGTCGTGGTGACCAGACACGATCAGAGATTTAGGGAAGGAGGTCAACAGACTGAAACTATCAACCAAGAAGGTCCTGAGTAGAGTGTTAGCCAAACAAAGTGCACATGGAAAGGTGTGGGCTATAAATTAAGTTTTTAGGTCTCCAATTCCCTTCCCACTGACAGCCTTCATGTTAAGGATCCAAAGCTTGAATTGGCACTGACTGGATTGGCAGTTCACTTAGACCACTGGAGAACTGGGATTTGTTTGCTTTAAAGTTTTCTCCAAGACAGCTTAATAGGCAGATGTAAACCTATGTGTTCTCCTTCCAACAATTCTTGGATCTTTGTGTTCCTTGATGCCTGCACTCTTTTCCCAGGGTGTCTTTAGCAACATAATCTTTACTTTGCTAAAGGAGAAGTGCCTTTGGCTTGCCTGCTTTCCCACCACCCTGTCTGTTATTACGTCTGTTTTCTTGAAATGGCTCACTCCAGCTTGTTTATTTATGATGGATCTTGTGGTCAGCTGCAAACTTAGTTTGCAGTTTTTTGAGTAACATTTATTGTTTTCATCTGATTAAAGAATAATGCATGCCAATGGTTGAAAAATTGAAAAACATAGTGAAGTATAAAAATGAAAATTCAAATCACTTGTAATTACATCACCCAGAGCTAATCACTGCTAATATTTTGAAATATTTTCTTTTAGGCTTTTTTTTCTATGCATCTATATGGTGATTGATTGCATCTCCATGTCTTACAACAAAAAGTTAAGGTCTATATAATTTCAGTTGATTCTGACTTTTGAAAATTATTTTTTAAAGTAATGTAGGCACCTAAATCTTTGTTCACATTTTCATTATTTCTATAGGAATAGACTCTCATAAAAGAAATTATGGCTTCAAGTATATGAATATTTTTAATGACAATAGAAATATACCAATTTAAATCTTCATGACTTGATAATGCTAACATCATTTCACTATATCCTTGCTATCATTCTATATTAATTTCAATTTAATAATTTAGTAGGCTAAAAATGATATTATTTTACATTCAACTGTTTGGACTAATTACTAGTTAGTTTTATAACCTTTGATAGAGAATTGAGTCCAGAAATCCTGACCCTTATTTGTCTGCATTTAATCTTCATTTATTTACCACTAATGTTGAGTTCCTGGCTCTGCTAAGTAGAGTCTGTGCACCTTTTTTGATCCATAAAACATGCTAACCTCCATACTACATATTTTCTCTTCACTTAACAATCATGCATTCGTGAAATATTTATTGAAAAGCTAACATATTTTAGGCTTCTGAATCTAGATATGGATGAATGAAAATTGAAGATACCTAACCTACAGAAACTCATAGTATAGAGGCAACACATACACATAAGTTGGAAAATAAAATATAGTATTTTGATGTCACAGTTAATAGTTATTGATTGTCATTTATGTGTCATAGATGATGCTAAGCAACAAGGATACCAAGAATGAACAAGATAGACATAGTTTTTTTTTTTCTTTACAAAGCTAGATTATTGTTGGCTATACAGAGCTGTGTAAAGATTATTGTAATACAGTGGGGTAAGTTAGAAGCAGCTTGAAATAGTGGCTAAGGACCTGGCTCTGAATCCAGTCCATTTGGGTCAAATCCTGGCTCAACCACTAATTAACTATACTCTGGAATTATAGGCAGGTACATTAGCCATTCTTTTCATCAGTTTCCTCACTGAGAAAATAGAAGGAATAACAGGGTTGTTTCATAGATTCATGTAAAGCTGTTAATACAAGACCTAGTATATAGTGAGTGCTCATACATATTTTATAACCATGATATGGAAAGCACCGTTTGTGTTATTAGAGTATGTAGGAGGAGCACTTGATTTAGACTCATTAGCAGTGGGCAGTAAAGAAGCTCCTTTAGGAGGAATAAACAGCCTGGAACCTGAAAGATGAGGAGGTAATACGGCACATTTGGGAGAGTTCAGTAGATGTGTGCTATGGATGTGAGGGTGTAGCTCGCATGCAGAGAGAATAATATGTGTGAAGCCTCAGAAGAAAGACAGTGAATGGCTTTCAAAAAACTAAAAGAAGTTCAGTGTGACCAGAATACTGAGTTTGAGGATCTTTCAGTTATCTATTGTTATCCAACAACACACCTCAAAATGCGGTGGCTTTGAAATGCAAAGGGCTAAAAAACAACAATTCAAATAACTGATGATTTTGCATCAGAAAGCCCAGAGACTAGGAGATAATGGAATGATATCTTTAAAGAACTGAAAAAAGAAAAAAAACCTGTCAACCCAGAATTTAATATCCATAAAAAATATCCATCAGGAATGAAAACAAAATGAAAGTTTTCTCATATGAAGGAAAATGGAGAGAATTTGTCACCAGCGTACCTGCTCTAAAATAAATGCTAAAAGAAGTTCTTCAGGATGCAAGAAAATTATACCAGATACTAAAAACTTCAGAAATGAAGAAAGAACAACAGAAATGGCAAATAGCTGAAAACATAATAAACCTTTTTCTCATCTTAAAATTCTTTAAAAATTTATATAACTGTTGAAAGAAAAATTTATAACATTGCCTGATGGGATTTTCAATCTATTTAGATGCAATATATGTGACAACTATAACATAAAAGGGGAGAATAAAGGAAGCTATTTGGTTCCAAGGCTTCTACATTTTACTTGAAGTAGTAAAATATTAACTCTAAGCATACTGTAAAAGGTTAGGCATCAATATTCTCATCTCTAGAGTAATCACTAAAACAATAATACAAAAAGATATATCCAGAAAGTCAACAGAGAAATTAAAATGGAATTATTGAACAGTATTCAAACAATTAAAAAGGCAGGAAAGGGGGAACAGAAAAACATACAGGACAAACAGGAAAAAAAATAATAAAATGGTAGGTTTAAATCTAACAATGTCATTAAATGTAGATAGTTAAATCCACCAATTAAAGAACAGAGATTTATTTTTTATTGTTAAAAAAGAACTATATGTTATCTACAAGAAATCCACTTTAAATATTATATATGTATACATATATATATATATATATACACACATACATATATTAGGTTAAAAGTAAAAATATAGAAAATATATGTAAATACTAATGAAAAGAAAACTAGAGTAAATATATTAGTATCAGACAAAGTAGATTCATAAAAAATTACCAAGGATAGAGAAGAAAATTACATAATGAAAATAGTTCATTCACTGAGAAAACATTACAGTTCTAAATGTATGTATACTGAAAACAGAGCTTCAAAATACATGAAACAAAAACTAATAGAACTAAAAAGAGAAACAGAGAAATCCCTAAGTATAGGAAGCTTCAACAGTCCTTTCTTGGTAATTTATAAAGGATTAGGAAGAAAACTGACAAAAATATAGCAGAGTTGAACAAAAACCAATGAACTTTATCTGATTGACATTTATCAATGTACCCAACAAGAACAAAAACACATTTTTTTCAACTATACAGGAGCATTCACCAAAATAGACCATATTCTGCACCACAATGAAGAATAAAACAACAAGTTAACAAATTAAAAAAATTTTAAATTATACAGCATATGTTATCTGATCATAAAATAATTAAAATTAAAATCAATAACAAAGATACATGAGCATTTTACAAATATTTGGAAATTAAACAACATACTTCTAAATAATCCGTGGGTGAAGAGGAAGTCTGAAGAGAAATTAGAAAACATTTTTGAGTTTAATAAAAATAAAAATACAATATATCAAAATTTGTAAGATGCAACTAAAGTAGTGTTTCAATGGCCATTTATCGTATTAAATATTTATTTTAGTATTTAGTTAGTATTATCATACTATTAAATGTGTGTATTAGAAAAGAAGAACAATGAACAATCAAAGCCTCTACCTAAAGGAATGGTAAATAGAAGAGCAAATTAAACTCAAAGAAAGCAAAATAAATGATAAAAAGCATACATTGTAATGAAATGGAAAGTAAAGATAATAGAACAAAATGAAGCAGTTATAGATTTTAAAAGAGATTAATGAAAAGCTCTATCTAAATGACCAAGAAAACCCTTTTTAAAAATAGAGAGACATAAGTTACCAGTATCAGGAATAAAGGGGAATATCAGTACAGAATCTTCATACATTAAAAGGACAATAACAACACTATGCCCATAAATTTGACAACTTAGATGAAATAGATCAATTCTTTGAAAGACAAAAACTGCCAAAACTTACACAAAAACTGCCACTTTTCTTGGTTGCTGTTATTCTTTCTGGACTGGAAATTCCTTAAGGATTTTGACTGTGTCTCATTTATTTTTCTGATACCCAATGCTTATAGAATACATGACACAAAAGAGGTATCCAATAAATATGCATCAGAATTGATGAATTGAACACACAATAAATTTTTCTTTGCCCAGGAATTGATTTAGAATCAACTCTAACCTTGGGATTTCAGAGGAGGTAAAGAGTATCATTATTAGTTTTTCATTATCAGTTTTTCATTATCATCTCTTTGTCCTCTTGATGTGTTTTTGTTGCCTCTGTGGGAACAACTTTGAAAGCGCAGATCAGAAAATGTATGTGAGCCTATCTATGACTGAATGTAAAAAGCTTGTTGCTGTGGATGTGTACTGCCAAACTAGTAGTAGACATGAAATCCTTTCTTTGGCAGGAAAGAGAAGAAGTCTGACTGCCAGCCTACCAAGATGCTAGGCACCTCATAAATGCCAAGTTAGGAAAGAGGTAGGCTAAACTGGCCAAGAGTTAGAAACATTTTTCAAAATGTTTTATGAAAATTTTTAATTTTTTAAATTTTTGTAGAGATGGGGGTCTCACTTTATTGTTAAGGCTGGTCTCAAACTCTTGGCTTCCAGTGATCCTCCTACTTTGGCCTCCTAAAGTGTTGGAATTACAGGCATGGACCATCATGCCTATCTGAGTTACAAACATATGTGATGTTTTTGTTTGTTTTTTATGTTTTTTGAGGAGAAGAAATTGGGGGATGAAGAACTCTTCAGTGGTTGAAGTACTTAGGCTATGTAGGTTTCATCTTCGTGAGGGTTTTGTTTGTTCTTTTTGTTTTGTTTTGTTTTGAGACAGGATCTTCCTCTATTGTAAAGGCTAGAGTGAAATAGCGTGATCATTGTTCACTGTAGCCTTGACATCCCAGGCTCAAGTGATCCTCCCACCTTGGCCTCCTGACATGCTGGAATTACAGGCATAAACCCTTGCATCATCCTTGTATTTTTCACCTTCAAAATCAGATATCTAAAGATACTGTCAAAGTACAACATACACATGCAAACACACATTTTAATACTTTTAATTATTCTCTTCATTCGAAGATAACTTTGAAAAACACTCTTGCCAATTGTAAAGAAAAACATCATTTTATCCATGACAAATCAAAAGTATGTTAATGATATAAGAACATATTTTCAACATAAAATTCAATCAGAATTTTAAAAACTCAAGTTCATAGATTCTGAGAATCCTGAAAGAAGTCCATTAGTATCAGAGAGAATATTTTTCTTAAAAGAGAAATCTGCAAACTATGGTCCACAGGCCAAGTTCAATTCTCCACCTGCTTTTGTAAGTACAGTTTTTTTGTTTTTGTTTTTTGAGATGGAGTTTTGCTCTTGTTACCCAGGCTGGAGTGCAACAGTGCAATCTCAGCTCACTGAAACCTCTGCCTCCCGGGTTCAAGTGATTCTCCTGCCTCAGCCTCCTGAGTAGCTGGGATTACAGGCTTTCGCCACCATGCCTGGCTAATTTTTGTATTTTTAGTAGAGACAGAGTTTTGCCATGTTGGTCAGTCTGGTCTCGAACTCCTGACCTCAGGTGATCCGTCTGCCTTGGCTTCCCAAAGTGGTGGGATTACAGGCATGACCCACCATGCCTGGCCAAATACATATTTATTGGAGCTCAGCCACACACATTTGTTTATGTATTGTCTCTGGATACTTTCAGCCTACAAAAATGAATATGTTATGCACTGTCATGGTCATCTCCCCCAAATTAAGTGGTGATGTCTCCCAAGAAAGTAGAAAAGGCTGCAGAGAAAGTTGGTGAGCCTGAAATGCTTTGGAAAGTCCATTCATTGAAAGAAAATGTCAAAGACAGTAAAGCATAAGAAGCAAATGACTGCATAAAAATATACATTTTTATAATTTTGTTCTCATATGCCATGTAGACAATTTTTTTTCTACACATGAGACAATAGAAAAATTATTAAAATACTGTTGGTTTATACTATGCACAAATCCTTAATGGATTACAATATGGCTTTTTCGTGACATATCAGAACATTGAGGTTTTAGGAGGACTGCTAATTTATTATTATTATTCTATTTTAAAATAAGGGACTCCAGTAGGCTTCCATTATCTGAATATTTGTATCTAACAGGTTTTTAGAAATAGATTAAATTCAGGTAAAGGGGTGTGCTTGTACTGTCTATCCTCTTGGAAACTGGATTCCTTTCTTGTTCCTGTGTATCAGCCTCTCCATTGCTCAACTGCCTACTACTGCAGGCCTTGCATTGTTTTGCCAGCTCCCTCACAAGAACTACAATCCCCCTCTCTGGTGAGTGGGCCTCTGCTCCCCAGCTGCCAGCTGCCTCTGCCTTTTTGCCTGGATTTCCTGGCATAGCCTACTCTTCTATTCTGCTAATTCTTCTCTCTTCCTGCTCCAAATGTGTCTTATTGGAAGTAATGTATGCCTAGGCAGAAGTCCCATTCTTTAGGCAAGCAAGTTCAAGTATGCATGCTGCCTGTTCTCAACATTTCATGTCAATACGGTTCTCTTTTTTATTATTATTATACTTTAAGTTCTGGGGTACATGTGCAGATCGTGCAGGTTTGTTACACAGGTGTACATGTGCCACGATGGTGGTTTGCTGCATCCATTGCCCCGTTATCTACATTAGGTATTTCTCCTAATGCTATCCCTTCCCAATTCCCCAACCCCCTGCTATTCCTTCCCTAGCCCCTCACTCCCCACACCCCAGTGTATGATGTTTCCCCTCCCTGTGGTAAGAACATGCAGTGTTTGGTTTTCTGTTTTTGAGTCAGTTTGCTGAGAATGATGGTTTCCAGTTTCATCCATGGCCCTGCAAATGACATGAACTCACCCTTTTTATGGCTGCATAGTATTCCATGGTGTATATGTGCCACATTTTCTTTATCCAGTCTATCACTGATGGGCATTTGGGTTGGTTCCAAGTCTTTGCTATTGTGAACAGTGCCACAATAAACATATGTGTGTGTGTGTCTTTATAGTAGAATAATATATAATCCTTTGGGTATATACCCAGTAATGGGATTGATGGGTCAAATGGTATTTCTATTTCTAGATCCTTGAGGAATCGCCACACTGTCTTTCACAATGGTTGAACCAATTTACACTCCCACCAACAGTATAAAAGCATTCTTATTTCTCCACATCCTCTCCAGCATCTGATCACTATTCTAACTGGTGTGAGGTGGTAACTCAATGTGGTTTTGATTTGCATTTCTCTAATGACCAGTGATGATGAGCTTTTTTCATATGTTTGTTGGCCGTATAAATGTCTTCTTTTGAAAAGTGTCTGTTTATATACTTTGCTCACTTTTTGAAGGGGTTGTTTGTTTTTTTCTTGTAGGTTTGTTTAAGTTCTCTGTAGAGTCTGGATATTAGCCCTTTGTCAGATGGGTAGATTGCAACATTTTTTTCCCATTCTGTTGGTTTCCAGTCCACTCTAGTGCCCTTATTTTCAAAAGTACTTAACTACCTTTTAGAATTCTGTACCACTCTGCCCTAAGTTTCAATTGCTGGTCAACTCTGACCCAAATGATCACCTCTGAGTTTAGGTTACAAGCAATCAATTACATTCTCATAATTAGTTCTCAGATACTATTCAGTGAGTATGTAGTCTCTTAAAGCATTAGTCCCAAAATTGAGCTCAGGACTCTTAAGGATGCCACCATACTATTCCAGACAGTCAGTTTTAGGAGGAAGAACAGTGTAATCCCTGACTTTTCATGCCAGTCTGCTCAAGACACTGAGGAACCCAATCCAGGCCCATTCTAGTCCTAGCTGTCAACAGGCATCAAACCAAAGTAAGCCCTATGTAAAACAGATATTTTTTTAAAAGTAGCTAGGCACGGTGTCTCATGCCTGCAATCCCAGCACTCTGGGAGGCCGAGGTGGGTATATCACCCGAGGTCAGAAGTTCAAGACCAGCTCGACCAACATAGTGAAACCCTGTCTCTACTAAAACACAAAATTAGCTTGGCATGGTGACTCATGCCTGTAGTCCCAGCCACTCAGGAGGCTGAGGGAGGAGAATCACTTTAACCACGTACTGTGCTTTGCCTTGGATCTTTCTGATGCCCACTGCTTCACTGACCCCCACCCACCTGCTGTTTGTTGTCATTCCTTCATGGTGCTATTCTGCGCATAGGACTGAACTCCTTGCAGCTCCTATAGCTGGGCCTGTCCTCCTACCTTCATTCTTCCCAGGTGACATCTGATTCCAGGTCCCTCCATTTCCAGCTAATCTGTGCCACCAGTTGCAATGAATATAGCATTGCCTAATCAGGTTCAGATACATACCAGGCTGCCCTTTGAGACTTGTTTACTTTTGTTGTTCTTTGTTGGTTCCTTTTAACCTGATCTGTCCAGTATAAAATTTTGGGTTGAGAAGTAAGGGTAGCATGTGGGTAATATGATGAGATGTGACTTGGGACTGCATTTCTATAGTAACAGGCCATATGCATTGAACTTAAGTAAGGCTGACCCCAGTTTAGAGCCCCATCCTACAAAGTATCTGTGACAGAGGAGGCTGGAGATCTCTTCTAGCTTTCTCTTTCTGCTCACTAGATGTGTGACCTCTTGGAGCCTCAGTTTCTTCTTCCATAAAGTGAGGGAGGTAACATCCACCTCAGAGGTTGTTAGGAAGATGTAAAGAACCTAATAGAGTGCCTGAACCTTATGATTGTATAATGCAAAGTAACCGTGTCTATGCCTTTTCCTGGACTTAGAATTTTCTTTTACAGCTATTACTTCTCACAACTGCATCAGGGTCCAGGTGTCTAAAGGCCCCCCATTGTTCCAACTTGGAGTTCCAGAAATGAAACTTTGTAGCACAAAAATGTATATGAATTAAAGCTTTTTCATATGTAGGGAAAGACTAGCCCAGTCCAACTTCATTTTGAATCCTTTATCCAAGAATAATCTTTCCTCTCTTCTCTTCTCCCTACTGGCCCCTCTCTTTTCTCAGTGTTGAATGGTCACATGGTTTAAAGCAAACACTTTGTTCTAGGCTTAGCTTTGCGATGTCTCCCTAACTGTCCTCTGCTTGGCCATCTTACCTTTTCAGCAAGGAAGAACTTATTTATTGTCCTTCTACATAGGAAAAATATCTTGGTTTATGAAAAAAAATCAGAATTAAAGTCAGAAAATCTAGTCCAGCCCAGGATCTCTTTCTTATCAGTCGCATGCTCCTTTAAAGGAAATTTGTTTCTCTATATGTCATTTTCCTTAATTTCCTGATCTTTGAGAATTGAAAAACTCTATACAATTCCTAATGACTCACAGACAGTCCTCTTAATATGCTTTAGAGTACTGCATGGTCCCAGAAAAAGGATAAAATCTCAAATACTATTTTTAAATACATTAAAGAAAACTTACGATATTCTAATCTATCTGAAGTAAGTCAAGTCGAATTTCCCAAATTAATGGGTTGCCTGGAGATTAAAGATAAGGCCTAAGAAACATGTGGAATTCAAGGAGCCCTTCTATTCATCTCAAAAATAGTCCTGGCTCCCTTCCTTCCTGTCCACACACACCTTCTTAAACGTGAGGGAAGCCTTTGGAAGTTTATTCTTCTCTTCCGTTGGTAGCTGCTCACCACTTGGTGTTTTTGCACCCTGCAGGTTGAGGGGCTAAGGATGGCATGCATCAAGTAAGCCTTTTCAGTGAACTGAATAGGTGAAAATCCCAATTGCCTTTTTTCCTTGCCTCAAAGAGTCCCCAAGTGACTGACCTTTCCAGAGGGGCCACATCACTTTCCCTAAACCCACGTCATTGCTCTCTAACTCAGAGCACATTCTGCATCCATTCTTCCTCCTTCCTCATCAATTCCCCCAATCTTTCTCCACTTACTGCACCACTGGTGGTTTGGAGTGTGTAGCCCAGGTGTTTTCCCCAAGTGACCAGAAGATAACTTTTCAAGTGGCTTCACAGAGCAGATGTTCCCATTCACCTCCCCCACAACCTTAGTCCCCAAATGCTGAAACCTTTCCCTTCTTGGGAGAGTACATCCTGTTGCTGCTATGTGTTTGATCAGGAGAGTACAAGCACGAACAAGAGAATCCCACACTGACAACTGTTTGGCAGATGAGCTTCTGGGCTTAAGTGTGTTCCTCCTCCCTTTGCTCCCATTACAGTTGCGAGCAGATGTTCTTGACTGGCCAACTGGCTGCTCTTTCTCTGGCCCCTCACACCAAGGCTTCTTCCCATTCCCCTGCTTCATGCTAACCACAACTTATCTAAGGCTCTAGTATTTTTCTTTGTCTAGGTACAACCATCACCTTTACTTCATCCAGAGCTTTGCTTGCGAAGCCTGGAAAAATCTGTTAAATAAAGGACTGTGCCCTTAAACCTAGCCTTTAGTTACAGGTTGCTCCCTACATTCACCTCATTTGTCTATTATTTTTTCTACTCTTTGCTTCCTTCCCTATCCTACTTCTCACCCCAGCTCCAGCCCCTCTGCACTATTGCAGTTCCAGCCATGTTCTCTCTCACCTCTAAGACTTCTCGCATGCCTTGTCTTCTTTCTAGAGCATTCTCCTTTCTCCCTTCCCCCTTTTCCTGGCTAATTCCTGCTGACCCTTGAAATTTCTGCCTAAGCATAATTCTCTCTCTGATCTCTGCCTGCCAATCATAGGTTCCTATAGAGCTTATATAAACCCCAATTCAGCCCTTATTTCTCTGTATTGCAATCATCTTTTTACTTGTCTCTCCATTTTGTCATTAACTTAATTTTAAAATCTGAGCAAAAGATTTTATGGCCAAGATATCAGTATCTTGTTTGATTTACCAATATCAAACAAGGGTATTCAAATAGATTCCAGCATCATAGCTCTCTACCTTCTTCTGACGGTACTCATTGAGCATCTACTCTGTGTTAAATACTCAGTTAGATCTTGGAGTCATAAAGATGAGGAAAAGATTTCTCCTGTCCTCACCTAGATGAAGTTTCATACACAGACTTCCAAAGTAGTATGATGCTATTACAGCGGTGCAGTATCCAAAATGTTAGGGAAAACTGACACTTAGATAATTAAAATAACCAACCTTGAAGGCAGAACCTGAAAGGAATACGGCAAAGTAAGAAATGGTTTAGTGTAGGGATTGACAAACTGCCCACTAGCCAAATCTAGCCAGCTGCCTGTTCTGTAAATAAAGCTTTATTGGAATACAGGCATGCCTATTCATTTACATACTATGTGCAACTTTTTTCATGCTATAATGGCAGAGTTGAGTAGTTGTGATGAACTGTGTGCCATAGAAGTATGAAATATTTACTATTTGGCTTTTTACGGAAAAATATTCTGACCTCAGGTTTAGTGCATGAAAAATAAAAGTGGCCAAGAAAATTTTGGAAAATAATTAGAAAAGGGTGACAACTTCAAGCAGATTTTTAAATACATTATACAGCTATATAATCAAAATAATATGATACTGATTTGGCAAAAGGCAAATAGCTCACCAGGAAGATACTAGGTTGTCCAAAATAAATTTTCTATATAGGAATTTAATAAAGATGAAAATGACATAATTTATTTAATAAAGAGTGCTATAAAAGCTATTCACCTAGAATAATATATTTCCATTCGATTTTTAACATTGTTCATCCACCCTTATGTTCTCTCAAATTAACAACATATCCCCTTTTTTGCAGTCAAAATGTCTTTCTTTAGCATAGTTTATTTCTCACTATTTCTGGGTTCAATTTCTTGTTTGATTATAGCCTTTACTAAATCTTTCTGTTAAGGTATGTGAATAGTAAATTTTCTGTTTTTGCATATGCAAATGTTTTCATCTTACTTATACTCTTGAATAATAGTTGAGCTAAATATAGAGCTCTACCTTCACATATCACTTCCCCCCTCACTTCAAAGACATTATTTCATTGTCGTCAAATTTTAGTGCCAATAAGATGTTTTCTATAGACCTAATTACAGAACTCATTCATCTGTAGAAAATTCTTTTTTCCGTTTTTGTATTTTTAAATTTAGTTTCTTTGTCTCTGACACTCCCATAGTGCATTAAGACGGACTTCTAAAAATATTTTTTTCCAATTCTAGAAAATTCTTAGCCATTATTACATTATTACTTTGATGGTTACCTCTTGCTTATTTCCCAAGTTCTCTTTTTACTGAGCTCTTGTTAGATATTTGTTTGAACTTCTCACCCTTTGTTTCATGTATTTTACGTTTTCCAACTCTGGGTGATTTGCTCAGACCTGTCTTCCAATTTTCTAGTACTGTTTTCAGCTATGTCTACTATGACTTTATTGTTTAACCATCCCTGGGTCTGTGTGTGTTTTTTAAATTTCAATGACATTTCTATTCTAAAAATTTCTATCTTTCAAGAGATGAGAAGACAAGCCACAGATTTGGAGAAAATATTCTCAAATGACATATCAGAGAAAGGACTATTATCCAAAATATACAAAGAATTTAAAAAACTCAACAATAAGAAAACTAATGACCTGATTTTCAAATCGGCAAAATACCTACACAGATATCTCACCAAAGGAGATATATAATAAGTATATGATAGTAAACAAGCATAAGAAAAGATGCACAACATCATATGTCATTGGGAAATGTAAATTAAAACAATAATGAGACACCATTACACAATTATTAGAATGGCCAAAATCCAGAACAATGACAACATCAAATGCTGAGGAGGTTATGTGGAGCAACAGGAACTCTCGTGGGTTGCTGATGAGAATGCAAATGGTACAGCTACTTTGGAAGATGCTTGACAAGTTTTTATAAAAGTAAATATACTCTTACTATATGATCTATCAATTGCATTTCTTGGTATTTACATAAATGAGTTGAAAACTTATGTCTACACAGAAACCTACACGTGGATGTTTATAGAAGCTTTATACATATGCCAAACTTGAAAGCCACCCTGAAAAGCTTTAATAGGTAAATAGGTGAATAAATTGTAGTGTATCCCAACAATGGAATACTATTCAGTAATAAAAAGAAATGAGCTAGTAAGTCATGAAAAGACATAGAGGAATCTTAAATGCATATTATAAAGTATAGGAAACCAATCTGAAAATACTAATACCGTATAATTTCAACTATATGACATTCTGGAAAGGGCAAAATCATGGAGACAGTAAAAGGTTAGTGGTTGCCAGGGGTTAAGCAGGGAAGTGGAAATTAATAGGCAAAGTATAAAGGATTTTTCAGGCAGTAAAACTATTGTCTATGATACTATAATGGTGGATACATGTCATTTTACATTTGTCAAAACCCACAGAATATACAACATTAGGAGTGAGACCTAATGTAATTTATGTATTTTGGGTGATAATGATGTGTCAGTGTAAGTTCATTAATTGTAACAAAGGTACCACTCTGATGTGAGACATTGATAGTGAAGGAGGTTGTTCATTTGTGTGAGCAGGGGGTATATAGGATCTCTCCCTCTACTGAGTGTTGCTATGAACCTAAGAGTGCTATAAAATATAAGGTCTATTCATAAGGAAAAAAATTTCTATACGGTTTCTTTTCAAAATTGATTCTTCTTTAAAAAACACTTTTATCTTGCCTTTTAGTTTCCATTCTTTTTTCTCTTTGAGCATTTAAATTATGCATATGTTGAAATATCTTTCATACACATTTTTGAGCTGGGGATTCCATTCTTTTTTCAATTCTTTTGCTTTTCTGCTGTTGTTCTTCATTTATTCCAGAATTCTCTGTAAAAATGTGTTAGACATCTCTATCTCTGCCTTGTGCCTCCTAATTACTCTTTTATTAACATTTATCTTCTTATACTTTTTAAAAATGATCTTTCAAAGCCTTTGTCAGAATTTATATATGAACATTATTTTCTCGAGTCAATTTATGTGTATACAGTTAATTTTGTTCTTATATTGGTTAGGGATAATGCAAATATACCTCAGATAAACAGAAAACCTCCTTAAGAGAACACACGGGAGAGAGATCCAAGATGGCCGATTAACAACAGCTCAGGATTGTAACTCCCAGTGAAAGCGCAGAGAGCGAGTGGACGCCGCACTTTCAGACGAATTCTTGTTGCCCACAGACTAGGAGATTCCCGGCGGAGGAGCCACACGGGTCGCCAGCGCAACTTTTTTGGCCGGCGCGGCTATTTTGCCGGCGCCCCAGCACGGCGCGGAGTATACAGGACGACTCCGGCTCGGCTGGTCCCGTCCCCACAAGGAGAACAGCAATTGGAAGCGCTGAGGACTGAGAGTTTCACAGTAAGCACAGCTGAACGGGGAAGGTCCAGCTGTGCGGGGAAGGGGCGTCCGCCAAAGGAAAACT